>LQRL01008740.1:0-12963 GCA_001703475.1 Hydroides elegans
ACATATTTATCTCTTTATAAGGTATAACCATTGATATAGTACCTTTATTTAGTATATAGTATATACCGTTAACTTCTAATTGGTACGTTCGCGTTCATCAGCAAAATAAATAAACTTACAATTAAAACAAGCAGAAAGATAAAAAGCCCCACATTTTCAAAACATAAACTTCAATTAAATTACGAAAACAATGAAAGCATTTTAACTGTTTCTTAATTATATCTACGCAATAAGATGATAATCAAATAGGCTAATATGTGATATGGATACGCTATTTCTTTGCAAAATAAAAATGATTTTTGATGACATTGCATTTAGCACATCTACAAGCGATTCAATACACTAAAAAAGCTAATAAAGCTGAAATTATTAAAATGTTTTTAGAATGCCAACATTTTTTTTTCAATTGACTTATTATCCTTTTATAAATGTTGATCTTCTGGACAATTTCAGTAGAGTTCTACGACATGAAGCATAATAGAAAATGCCATATAAATTTAATTAAATTATATGCAAGAACAATTATTTTTCCCCAATGTATTTGAATAATATTTAAATTGCCTGTTAATTATATATTTCGATGGAATAAACGCATATTTTCTAATAAATATGATTTGATGGATGCCTCTTTTAATAACGCAATTTTAACATACCATGACTCTGGACTTAAGCGAACCCAGAAACTAACAAACCTGGATATTTATAAGGTCATCATTTCGAAGGATTCAAAGAGCATTTCAGGAGTCAACATAAATAAATGCTCATGTTTTAAACCCAAATATCGTCCAAAAGATGAGAGACCTTCATACACTATGAACATATTTATAATAATTCATCGAAATTGAACCCCGATTCGTGACATAATCGAATAACTATTGAAATTTCCTCCAATTAGAATAGTTTCGACAAACCTAGATTTCAAAGAATAAACAACACCAGACATAAAAAATTGCCTGAAAAACACTTGAGTTTTTTTTCTCGTTTTGCTACAATCGTATGGTGTCGCTCGTTTTATATCCTTTTACGCGCAAATTCATTTCTTAGAAAGTGTTCTTATTGCACTAAAGATTTTGGTTGCTTTTATACAAACTGCTCAGGCTCTTTGCTGGTATGTCCAATGAGAATTTTTATCGAATCAAGTCCTTTGAAGTTCATTTGACTTGGTTCCTTATTGAATAACACATAACTACACCAGGCTACCTGTTTCATACAACATTTTACATTATAAATATATATTTTTTTTTCAAGATTTAAAAATTATCAAAAGAATTTTTGTCAATGTTATGTGATCTAGAAATAGACCAGTGGCTCTCATAAATAATTCAAAATTTATAAAAAAAAAACAATATGCTTGCTTCAAAGTTTTACTTTACGAAAGTTTCGGAACTAGAAAAGAAAGTTTGTGTTTCGTTTTACAAATCATTAACCTTTAAAGTGCAATATAAAATGTTCAATGGATGCGATAATATAATGTATTTATATAATTGTAAAACCGTTACAGATGTAAAGTCAAATGCAATGCACAAACAATTTATACTCAACACAATTGTAAACTACGCTTAATTGTTCTACTTCCATTGTGTATAGCCTGGACAGAAAATAATAACTTACAAATGGACATAGCATTACTGGAATCTATCATTAAGATTCAAAATTTCATTCAATTACTAGCTCCCACAGCTTTCTGTGCGACCCCGCCTTATCGTGAAGCATCAGGTCGACATAGAATAAGTTTATATGACCATTTCACAGCCTTAATTATTTTCCTTAAGGCGCGTTCACGTAAAACCGGCAAAACATTGCTCGTACCGCTTTGGTTAAGTATTTCATACATATTTTTTAGCGCGTAATTTGTGTGTTCGAATTTCGAGCAGTAAAATTAAAGTGAGATCGGTATAAGATACGTAACGAACCCGTTACGAGCATTGTTTTGCCTGTTTTGTGTGAACGCGCCTTTAGATATATGGTTTATTAACATTTACCATTTTTTAGCTGTTGTGTTAAATCGTTTTTCATCCTGAATATATTTTATTGATTACCTTTTATTAATTTTTCTTGCGATATATCATCATATTAGATTCGTATGCTTTACCCTTTTAATAGTTTGATTTGAAATAAAATATTGTACGTTTGATATGACCAAGTGCACCTTAAATGAAGAAAACTGATAAAACTTCCCACCAAACTGTTTTTATCGAAAATACAGTTGCATAAAAAAATCAATTATTAAGTATTATATTTTAATCAAGTATGACCTTTTCAGCATTAACTTAATCCTTAATGTATAAAAATATATAATTATAATTTTTTCACTACAAGTATATTTAATTTATATAATATTTCAAACGGCGTCACTTCCCATTTCAAATAATCATTATCATTATCTGCTATTAGATTTTATATGCCTTCTTGATATTTAATGGTTTTATGAATTTTTGTTTTATAACACGTAATACTACTTAGCTACGAATACTTGGACTTTACTTCAAGCGGGATTATACAAGCAAACAATAAAAAACTGCAATTCAACCCCACCCTCAAATATCCCTACACCCTATTCCTTCGCCAATCGTCTCCTGGATATACATGTTACAAAAATAGTCCTAAATAAATGTATATATTACTCACTTTTGAAGTCTAGACGTCATTAAGTTAGCATAATGAAAAACAAAAACATTATTTTTTTAAATGAAAAAATAAAGTGCTATTATGGTTTCAACAGATTAACACAAAAGCAAACTTAGTGAACATTTCTTTCGAGATAAAAAAAATGAAATTTTAAAATATATGGCTATATACACACCTATGTTAACTTGACACTTTCTTGAATATTTTCAATAAGACCCAATTTCGCGTCTCACCCACATATATAGTTAAACCCTGGAAATATGCAAGAAAAGCGTGGGTGCGCAAGGCTAAGCGTAGACACATTAAAATAATCTAGAACCCTTGACTTGAATTTGCAAAATAGCCATTTCCTCTTGCTGGGATAGTACGTGTAATGACGGCTTCCCGCTCAGTTTGAATAAACGCGACGTTAAAATACAACGTTTCAAAATGGACGTTAAATTTATATTGAGACAGATAAACGTCGCTAGAAACGTTATACTACATCAACAACGTTCAATATATCTGAGAAAATTAAAACAGCTTCAAGGTAAAAACATGACCTATCCTAACCTTAAATAAATTAATAAACACGTATTAAAAATATTGAATCGCGTTGGTAGATTGTTTTTAGAAAAATGAGACAATGCTATAGCTGAGTGGGTTGTACATGGGTGGAGCGGGGATTAAAAATGCATGTTGATGCTAGATGTCCAACGTGTGTCGTCTGTGTCTGTAAAAGAGAACATCTCTGCTAAATGGGGTGGTTGGGTCGGGCTTATTACCGGATTTGGCGTCTACATATTATTAAGATTTGAAATGTAGCTTAATACTTTGCCACCTTTTTATTTTACGGCCGCTGTAGGGTTTGATATGATTTTTGTCCATATCCTGTTCAAGGAAGGTAATTGTTATTTGAATTGATAAGATTTAAATCAATTAACAAAAATCAACGTATTCGCAAGCTTTTCTGATACACTGTGTGATCAAGACATTATTGAAGTTCATTATTTCTTTTTTTCTAAACTGCCATAATAATAGGAAAATAGTTCCATTTTCTAAGTAGTAAGATATGAGAGATCCCTATAGTATCATGGTTTGCAGACATGATTAAAATTACTCAAATCACAAAAGTATCGAATTTCTTTTATTGTCTGCTTTTTAGATTATTTAATTCTTTGAAGTACATTATTGCGATGAAACACGTTTATAAGCAAAATCAAGAGTTTTATCCAGTTTATTGTTATTATAAATATCTTGTTTGTGATATCAACATGGGCGATCAGGTAAAATAAATATTTTGTTTAAAGTTGGAATACGAATTCGATATTTCTCGAAATCCATATCTTATCAACCACAAAAACTAATGTAAAATTATCATACAAGTATCAGTAAAACAACCATATATATAGTTTTTCTTATCCCATCTGTTATTCTTAACCATCGATTTGTACGGATACAAATTCGGTATTTCATGAAATTCATATTTTATAAACCACGAATTATGTAAAACTATCACAAATAATAATATATGGATTTATTAGCCACATCACATCTGCTAAGTTAACTATCGATTTGTACACATCCGGACCCCCTTGTGCAATAGTAGTGTCACACCACCAATGCATGACGTTTCCCCATATACATAAACACGTGACACGATATCCATGCGTGAGACACGCAACACGCCACAAACACACGCATACGCCCCAGAACGTCACACCTGAGCTGGTCACCACACAGTAGCGTGCTACAGATTCACACCTTGCTTCATTTTGTTGGGATAAGAATTATTTTTCTTATCGACTATTTGGGATATGATTGGTAATTTTGTCGATGCCGTTGTCACATTATGTGTGTGTTTTTTCCTTGAAATGTGGTTCATTTAGGTGTGACTTTGCTTGGTCAGGTGTGAACGTTGTGCATTCGATTTAGCTCAGTGCATAAAAGTTGTATTATATAACACGAAAGTTATATACTATATCATTCATAACAAATTTAAATATTCTGGCACTTCATTCATATCGTGATGGTATAGATATCATTTTATAACTTGGGCGTAACTTCTAGCATAGCAACGTTTGTTGTTATCTGAATAACAAAGTGGGGCCCGAACCCCACCTTGCTCATACATACATCATTTATAACGTTCGCATTAAGCGATTCATACCAAAACTTGTAGGTGTATGGGTCAAGCAATATCATACATTTTGCTCGAAATACTTTAAATTTATCATAAATAAAATGTATGAAATTGCCTTAAAGACCCCGAAAGGCAATTTGGACTAAGAGGGAAACTGCATATTGAAAAGCAGTATAGAAAGTTTTAAATACTTGAAATGCTAGTATCAAAAAGCTAAATATAACGGAAAACTGACTGAAACCCTATATACCGCAAGTTATTCTGGTTTTAACTTTTATGATTCAATTACAATGGTGTGTAGTGTGTTGAAATGTTTATCTTTGGGACATACTACCGGTGCAGTTCTTTGCTTGTTCGCGTCTCATATGAACAGTTGTTTTGCCCTTCTGTTTATGTAGAATAAATGTTCACCTTATAGCGAGGAAATGCAACAAGTTGACATATAATATAGATATTTTGATATGTATTTTAATGATAATTCCCGATGTTTATACACCAAACATCAGCTTTAGATGTCTTCTTTACTGTGTACTGACAACATTGGAAAATATTGATAAACAAGAGTACCAGATGAAAGTGTTTATGCAATTTTGTTCTTGGCGAGGTGTTCACCTTATGGCGAATGGACTAAATCTAATGTAAACTTATTCAATAGGTGATTAACAACTAATAAACGTATATAATATGTAAATGTATCATATATTGAACGCTTTTGACTGAAAATGGAACAATGAATCACAACACTCAGCAAAACATATTCAAAACATAATCATGCTATTCGACTGTTAACTTGTTATACAATATTCGATTATAAGAGTCAAATTTAGATGACATAAAACCGATTTCTTGATTGGAGTACCACGTAGATCGTATATAATGAGTGACTAGATTATATGTGAATTGAAAGTAAACACAAACAGACTCTATTGATAAATTACCTGATGGGTGGTCACTCTTGCAAGGGCATGTGCATATTTTGGATTCAATGTGACAATGGTAGACTTTAAATGTAGGCATGGGTGTATATTTCATTTCATTTTATTATTCTACAATCATCTGAAAGTCAAGTATCGGGCTTACGGCTCGCTTTATATAGGATTTATGATATTAAGATTGTATTCGCCATAAGGTGAACACTGGTATTCTTCCAAAAATCTTTATTTTACCATAATTTGAGTTCACATAGGACAACAAAAATAGGTTTCTGAAACACGTATAGACTCCCAACATATAAAGCTGAATTCTGATTTACGAATTGAAATTTAAATCACCGATTTCCAAATATTAAATGCTTACTTAAGTTGGAAATGACGGTTCGGGCTCGCTATAAGGTGAACATTTATTCTATCATAATCAGATGTAATTCATACCTGCCAATATTAATAAAAGCGCATAGATGAGGCCATATATCAAGACATACATATTAGAGTTTCAATGTTTCGCATGTATGTTGTTAAATTCGGTTCATTGTCTTGTTTGTTGTAATTTCTGTGAAACACATGTTTGAAGTCTTTGTTACTCTCATCGTTATCGCTATAAGGAAAACATAAATTATTGTCTGATTATGGAGTTTTTCACTCGAATATATGTTGCAAATAGGTACTCGCAATAATTCATAGATACATAACTGTTAATAAGAAGCGAAGAGGACAGATGGAATTTCGAAAAAATGTGTTTTTGTCGCATTCTGGGTCTTCATTTAGTTTCTTTAAGAGGTGCGTTCATCGCGAAGCGGTTTTGCTGACGCAAGCTGCGAACTTGGTATAACTATAGCAAAGTCAGTCAAATCAGTTTACTTTATTTTAAACCTATTTCGCAGGTCATGGTTAAATAAGTTATATATAACTATATTTAAACAAAAAATTAAATTCTAATAGATATGTTTCAGCTATTGCTATTAATGTGAATTAAACGTTTTTATTGCGTCGCGTCAAACAGGTTTCTCAATAAATATTCATTACAATGTTTTGCTCAAATATGTTGCTAGCGAGAACATTATCAAAAGTTTAGGTTTAAACGTACTTTGCTGATGATCAGATCAGTTAAAGCTCTTTCTACATACACATCAATTGCATCAATATTCCAGATAGTGCATGCTTACCTCTGATGATTACTATGATACGTCTAATATGTTGACTCGATGGGTCGTATCCAATCAAAAATTAGATATGTTTCTGGTAGTTATGTATCCCAAATAACTTGCAATGCATGCACGAAAGACAATTCAAGTTTATTTAGAAAAATCTTAATCGAACAACTCAATATGTAGCTTGCAGAAATCTACTTTAATTATTCCTGCAATAACGGTTAATGCAAAATACAGGTTCTCGTCGTTTTAAATCATTAATTAAAGCAAAGTATATATCTAATCAAAAGATACTCTCTAATGCCTGGTTCGTTAATGGGTCTGATATTGAAATGCATCTACATTTATTCGTGATCTACACGTCACTTCTAATCCCTCAAGTTTCTGACGTTATACATTCACAAGAATATTAAGTGCGTCACTGACCTGGGAGTTCTAATGGGAAATCCAAAGTAGAACGAGCAACAATTAAAACATTATGTAGTGCAGTTAAATATAAATCGTTATTCTATTTTGATAATTTGACACGTACAGTTAAATAAGGAGCCCCACGACGCATAATTATTGTTATTGTGTCATACTGGGTCTGCGGGGAAAAAGTGCGGCGTGAAATCACAATGTCAACAGAGCTATTAAAATACAGTTGAGTTGTATACATAATAAATTTCATTAAACCAAAGGCGTTAAGCGTACAAGAACAACAATACCAGGTTTCAATGGAGAATCATAGAGTTGCAGAGTAAATTATATAACACTTAATGTGCATAATGACCAAAAAAGTAAGGCCTAGGTTATCAAAAGTTGCCCATTAAAAGGCGTTAAGTTGCAATTTTAAGTGTTTATCATAAACGTATAAAGAAAGTGTTCAATGCAAATCATTCATTCTCGATTGACTTCAATATATAAAGGGACAAACAGAGACATGCGTAGTAGAAAACGGGTGGTTAGTGAAAGGTTCATTCATAAAATTTAATCATAAGCGGAAATGCTATTATTGTGGACGTCGAAACACATGCATTTTCATTCTTATATATATTTTTTATAATTGACAAATATGCATGATTTAGCTTGAAGTGCATTTTATATTTAGTTGAAGCATTCGGGTTTTCAATGGGTTTTCAGTGAAAAGCGATTATTGAAAGTAAGCTAGGTCCTGTCTTTAAATGGTACCACCCAAATATAGCTCACGATTCCCCACTTTATGTGATGATTTTTAACTCCAACCCAGGAAAATACAATAGTGCTGTACAGTTATAACTCATATAGTATGTATGTTTTGAAAGATATAAAGAAAATATACAATCGAAATACATTATTCCTTCCGTTCTGGATTCCATTTCTTTGTCACTATAAAGAACTTTCCAGGCACAACAGAAACCAATTTTCCATACATCTATCCCCATTCAACTTATTATATTTGTCAGAAAAAAACCATAGATACAGAGACAGTAAACCATTCGGTAGCCAGGTGTTCAAAGCTTTAAGGGGCCGGCAACATTGGAAGCCTTTACTTGCTTGTATTTCCTAACAAAGCTGTCTTCCAATGTATTCCTTCTGGGAAACCAAAAACAACGAGCTGTTAGGTAGCTTTAACTCGCCTTTTTAGTTTCCCATAAGGAATACATTGGACGATAGCTTTGCTAGGAAATGAAAGCAAGTAACATTTTCCAATGTGACCAGGCCCTAAGAGCCGAGCTTTCCTTATGTTTTAATTTTCATGAAAAAAGCAGGTCTATACAGTGCAAAACATAACTATGCAAAACTTAACTTGTTCGCAGGCTTATGAAAAACGTTTAAACAAAACATACTAACAGTGATTATATATTTTCTTTCTGATCTGTTCAAAACGAGTATCCATGCAAATAAAAATGTTAATGTAGGTGTCAAATTTCAAATCCGAAATGAGATTAAAACTAAAATATATAGACAATAACAGGCACTTAAGTTCCACATTGTATGCACACTTCATGTTCTTTTTTTATTGTTTTTGTTTTGTTTTGGGGTACTGCAAAGTTCATTTGAGGATGCGATATTATTTTTTTGTTCTGCTTGTTTATAAAATTTAACATGAATAAACAATAAACAATAATTGCTGTCCGTTTCCAAAGCGAAACCAAATGACCCTGATCTGTTAGAAAATAGAGGTCCAAGAAAGGGAAAACGTGATACAGTTATGATTTAATATGGCTCGAAACCTCTAAATAAGTTTGTTTGTAGCACAATGACTACGTAATGGCAATCAATTAACATGTTTATGACTCTATTGTTTTAAAACAATGATAGTCTAAAAATATTTATTTCAAAGGGAGAAATAAAGTTTCTTCGCAGAAATGCCAATCAAACGCATCCAATTCATCTAAAGCTAAACGTTAAAATCTTATTTATTAATATTTATTTAAAACTTTAGCAATCGAAGTACAAACGGGATTTGCTAAACAATATTGCATTGCATGGTTAAGGACATATTTGATTTAATATGGCAATATATAATACTAACATATATATTTCTAATAAATAATTTAGAATGCTTTACATTTGGAACGTAAGCTAAAAACGAACGGTTTAAATATACGTTCATTAAAGTCTTTATAATAACTATATTTGATTGGATTATTATGTCTTTTTTGTGTTATTCATGTAAATGTTACGCCATGACGCTTTTATATGGTTTAAACAGTTGCCCTCCTTATATCAACTTTACTCTTGCCGCGACTATACACATATCGCAAACCTCCTCATAGTGTACGACTTTGGGCTTGCGTATATACCATATATATTGCACACACACATACATACGTGGGTAGCGTCTAATAAGATTAGCGTAGCGTGTGTATATAAATATGAGACGGGTCCTACTCGGCAAGGGTCGTCTTTAATATGTCGCATTCGGACGTGACGTTGAGAAGATAATCTACTTTGAGCACATATAAAAGTGCTCGGACGTCGTTTTCACGTCCCAGCGCCCGACGAACGTAATTCGTACGTCTGGCACGGACGCGAGGTAGGTGCAACGTCCTTTCTCCATCCGCGTCGGAAAAGGACGTTCGACAAAGTTTCACATCGGCCTAAAGTATGGCATCCCCTCAACGTCAATGGATATCTTGCCGAGTTGGGAAAGAGGAAGAGGAGGACTCCGACAAATGATTTTTTTTTGCACTCGCGCCCCCTTCCTTCTTCCTCTGGTGACCCTAGCGCCATCTGGTCTTGGCGGGCTCGCGGCTAATTCGATTTTCAAGGACGCTATCATCGACTGAGGTCTGCCTTTTATATATCTGTGTTGTTTTACATATATATTGCATTTGGCTCGGAGAATATATTTTTTTAAAGAATGCATATGATAGATCTACTGTTACATTATGATGATTTTCATCCATCGCAATTTTTTTTTGTCATACTTAGATTTTATTTGAGATATTTGTGACTTATATGGTCATTCAATTCTAATGGGCGTGATGCTACCCTTTCTCTGGAAGCCCCATAGCAACAACCTTTATTTTCTTGCAATAACCTTAAATGATTTACTGTAAAAGCGATACACTTTTGAATATGCATGAGTAGCCGAGTAAACATTATAACCTTCTATATAATTTAATTATATTGAATTATAATCTTATATGAAACGAGTGAGGCTTTAACACATAATCGCCATAAAACATATATTTCTTCTAGATACATAACAACTATTTCATTTACAATGACCTTGATAATTCGTTGCTAAGCAAATCTTGCAATTAACTGTGTCAGACAGCCCATTATGTATATTTTCAAACCGTAACGTATCTATTTATAAATTACAAAATGAGCGAAAACAAAACCAGAAAATAGTTGTTTTCTGAGAAACAACATAACCATAAACAATGCAAAGATTTGGTTCCAATAATCTGGTTTGTTGTAATAGAAAAAGAACCAATCATACATTCATCATCCAACCCACACCTGTTTAAGACAAAAATTGTCTTTATTGAATAAGAAAAAAGTAGAGATTTCCCAATAAACTCTAATCGATAGCCAGCATTAATTATCCTAATTCGCCGCGCGTAATGATTTAATTAAAACGCATTGTTTACGTCTGAGAAGCCATTATTTAGCATAAAAATGACAACATTGTCTAATGCGTATTTTAGTCAAGATGTTCGCAATTAATTTCTTCGAAAGCGACTATTGTATTTTATTCAAGGAAATTGTGTTAAATATTATAATAATACTTCATGCTTTCAGGAAAATACGGGAAATTATTGCCCCGAGGGAGACCGTCCGGGAGGGCCCGAAGGCGAAGCCTGAGGGCCCTCTCGGGCGGTCTCCCGAGGGGCAATGATTTTCCCGTATTATCCTGAAAGCATGAAGTATTATTTTTATTATATGCTTTTTTTGTGTTTGTATTGTTAGCATGGGCTTATAAATAAGGTGCAGTGTAATATTATAAACCTTAAAATATTGAATTGTGTTACTATAAACGTCAATTGACATGTCACCCGGGAGGGTAACGCTAAGAACAAAAATGACGCAATAAATGCAACAGCATATGCAAATGAGCATTGTGACCTAATTATTGCGTCACCGGGAAAATACGGCTTTTGGAAAGCCTAGTGGCTCGCCTTATGTTTTATTTATAAAAACAACGTCAAGCATGTAATAAATGAAATGTACAATGATGTCGAAGTCACCTTTATCCTCTTGGGCATATTGGAAACATCGCGTACAGTATAACGAAATACGCAAGACATTGAATTTATAACGTTCAACAATATCAATTATATACGCTGTGGGAATCTATAAATAATGTGCTTGACATACATGTATTTCGATGAAGCGGCCGTTAATAGTTAATGACTAAGTACTTATTTAACGAAGATTTCCCGAATGACCCAATTAATTGGACGTCCATTTTCAAGTACCTAGATTAAGTTTAAATCGCTTATTCCCTCAGGTAAACTATCGACACACGCTTAAAAGAAGGTCAAGCAGTGATCGATCTAATAATACAGTTTGATGAGTAATCACTTAATTAATTTGATTTTAGTTTTATTTCAACCTGATTTTAGTCGTAAGGCACACAATGCTTTTATAACAATCATGATTTTTTTAAACGAATCTTGCAATTCAGATGATGTTATTGAAAAATTGTGAAAGGACATTTCAGATTTAAAGGTTATTACCATGGTCCAATTAGCTTTCAAAAAGTCGCGTTACATTAACAATATGGTCATCTTATTTTACTCAGAATAAATTCGATTCAGCGATACCATATTCAAGTTTAAATGCTGCGAATAGTATATTCGCTTTTCATGGTCCTTTACGGCCATCGTACACGAACATTCGGTATTGCTACGGGAACGAGGTCTCAGTTATCATATAACTATCGGTTTGGTTAAGAACTTGACATCTTCATATCGCCTTTGGCTATGGCTGTATATTGAGATGTTGATATTCTTAGATTTGATTAAGATCATATCATCTTCAAACCAACGTTAGCTATAGTTGTATATTAAGATTCTGAGATTCGGTCAAGAACACAATATCTTCCTATCAACGTTGTCTATGGTTGTATATTGAGATTCTTATATGATCTTAGATTCGTGGATTTGAATAAAAACATTATCATCTGCATATTTGGATGGCTATTGTTATATATGAAAATTCTACCATATTCCGTGTATTTCATCACATACGCAAAAAAAAAAAATAAAGATTCGGGTGACAAAGACACACTTGTCTCTCGTATCTTGTCTGCTGTATATTGGTAAAAGTCGTGCATATCCTAGCTACAATTTTCACGAGATCGGAAAAAATACATTTTACATAAGAAACTGTAATTTTTAATGCAAAACACTGCCATTGAAACTGTGCTTAATCCAGCGTTTTTTTTTGCCAGGTTAATAGAACTCTACGTTGATGAATATATAGCTGTAGCTAAAAAGATGAGAAGCATTGAACAATCATCAGAGCGTTGTGAGGTGCAGACTGCGTGGAATGGAATCCCTGTTAGTTCAGGTATGGCCTGACCTCTCAACATGGCCCATTGCCCGGGTGTGTTTTTTTCGTTTTTCCTTTTTTGTGTGTGAGTGAACACGGATATATGTTTATCTATTTATTTTTGGTTAACAATGCGTTTTGTTAAATATAAACG
>LQRL01008746.1:0-12906 GCA_001703475.1 Hydroides elegans
ATTCGCCATAAGAAAACACTAAATCGCTCTATCATATCATCAATGTCTTATATGGGTCATCAATGTCGTATATGGGTACATTCCCCATATGAAAACACTGAAAATCGTTCGATCGAAATGATTCCGCTTGTTCCTTCAAAAACGATTTTTTTCTCAGTTTTTTGCAATCATAACACTATAGAATACCAGAAGAGCTACCTTCTGGTATTAAAAAGAGAATTCATTCAATATCACGTGATTTTATTTCAATAATAGTTTGTGTTTCAGTTAATCAAATGCGTATGACATATATCAGCGCACATGTCTTTCATATAACTGTATTGCTCATATTTACACACGAAATAAACAATCATAACAAAAGTGACTAGAATATAACAATAATATTAATAAATTTGACAAGAACTTTAAATGGTACACATATTACATGCACCCTAAGTTGCACCTTAAGTTGCGTAACAGTAAAATAGCGTGCATGTGAAAAATATATGAAGCTATATATCTTTGTGCCTATAACTTAAGAAAAAATGAATTAAACAATTTAATTATCATTTATCTTCGTGAGTGTTTTCAGTGCTAACTTTTTATTTTACAATAATATCGACAAAGGAATTTCCACATTAATGGTATTGTATACAATCTGCTTGGAGACCTTTATTATTATTTTGCGGAAACAATTTAAACTTGGTCTTTAAACTAAAATGCTTGAGTAAAATAGGCAGCGTGAATTTCGTTAATATAAAATAATCTAAAATATTGACTCGTTTTGATGACATTATGTTACATAAAAGGGGATACGTGTAACTTGCAAGCGTTATATATTAAAGATAAAATGCTATGATGAAAGCACGCCAACAAATACACCTTTTTCGCTATTCTTACATCATATTTTACACCAACATTATATTATTTGCCCCTCCCTCCATAATTTTCCATTATCTAACCCAACTTGTTTAACCCAGTGCCCCCAAACAACAGTACAGTTTTGCATCTGACAACACACGTATTCGGAATTTGCACCAGAACATACAAGGTTATAATAATTATCATAGTTAGAGTTGAAGCACATCAAATATCTTATACAAAAGGTTTTTTGGCGACGAATACCTGTACATGAATCCATAGCAGAGTGGAAGTTTGTTGTATTGCATAGAAGGTTCACAGCAGTTTGTGTATATCATTTACGCATTTTTTTAAAGCCCTTGAGTAACCCCTCGTTTATGACTAAATATTTTTTCAGTAAAGTGATTGGACCCTTTAAACATGTCACATCACCATGTGATTTTTTATTCAATATATCATTAATTTTGATAATCAAAACATCATTAATGTGTGTCAATAATTTCCTAACCCTTTATACAAAATTTAAATGCTAATTATTTTACGTTTTCATACCATATTTATGCCAAAGATACGTCTCAGGATTTCAGGATTTAAAACTCGAAGTCTTGTCCAGCCATAATGCTACATGTTTCTTTTTTTGTTGTTCAAGTTTAACAACTATATAGCACCATAAACTAATATGAAACACGTTAATAAAGCAGCTTCACCACTCAGTGTAATATCAATGTAAACAGTTCGAGAAAACACAAAATGAATACATATTAAGCGAACATAGGTTAACACTAGTAAAATAAATAACATCTTTAAAGAACCAGACCATTATAAATAAGAATATTGGTTTATTTATACCAACGAATGATAACTTTTCACCAATTAATATAATCTTCGAAAATTAAGTGCAACAAATAATCTAAAAAAAAACATTATGCGTTAGTTAGTTTGGGTCATCACATATGTATATATTCGAGTGATTCCCAGATAAGTATCACAAAGTAGCTGAAGAAAGACAGAACAAAATATTGTATTTAGACCGAGTATCCCTTTTCGGGTTAAACATGTTTTTTACTAGTGACATTTTATACGTAAATACAGCATATTTTGTTTGAAACTGAATAGAACTTATGCGTATTTTGCGTAGAAATACCAGAAACTCAAATAAATACCTTTTGAAAATCACTTTTAAGATCTTATATTCAAAACTGTAATATTCAAGTTTGTTTGAATGTCACATAAAACTATTTATTATTCAATCTATGTCCGCAGTCAACGATAGAATGAAATGAAAACTTAATGATATGATATCGGCAACAAACGATGTTAAATGACTTGAACTTAAATGCAAAAATGTGAAAACAAAGTGACACCAAAAACACCTTGTGTATCTCAACGCAGGTTGCACAATAATACAGAAAAGGAATACATAATACAAAGTAACGAGTGACCAATCACATTATAATTGGTTCTCACGTCACAGATTATAGAAATAATCGTTTCTCACTAATCCCGAATCGTCATCATCAAAAACGGGATTCTTATAAGCGGAAGGAGTTGAAAACGAGGCTATACCCCCATTGCCATGTAGTCCATCCTCCATATTATAATCAGGATGCGGCTCGGGCGGAATATCATACATCGGATTCCCAATACCCACTCCACTACCCGCACCCATTGAATGTAACGATAAGCGACCCGCCGATAGGTCAGTGCTATTGGAACACAAGCTATGTCTACGCGACTGTTTATTATTGTGATGATGATGTAACGCACCATGTGATTGGCCCGTGTCCAAAGGGGGCGGGGCTTGTGTGTTAGTGCTATAGGTGGAGCCATAAGAGGCGTCGCTTGATTGGTGCATGACTCCTCCTCCTGTTGACAGTGACGAATGACTAGGCTGCCGCATTGGCACTGGGGGCGGGCTGTTCTTCTTTAGGCGCCGCGACCTGTCAATCAAAATGTTAAATTGGTAAATGAGTGCTGTCAATCAATCGATCGATACATAACATAGAACAATTAAGGGGATCTATCGGTACATGATAAATGGATATGAAGTTATCTAGTTTTAACAATTTTGATAGAAAATTTAACTGGAAACTTTTAAATACAGTCTTAAGCTTGGGACTCAAGGTTCGTTAACAAATTACTTTTCTAAGAGGTGGATTTGAAAATGTGTGTTATTTTATATCATCACAGTCAAATTATAAATTGGGCGCAGGACTATCTTAAGTGTTGGAAAAGTGTAGTTGTTAAACTCATCGTCATACTGTTCATCGGGCCATTCACTTGGCACGTTACAAAATGTAACGATATATGAACAACAATTATGCATATTAAATCGGCACGTAGGCAAATGCGGAAATTGACCATAAACATAGAAATTGGTCATAAAAGGACAAGTAAATCATAATCTCAACGGCATAATAAGTCATGCAATTATGTCAACAGGGTACGAATTATGTAATAACACCATTTTTTTTTCTAAACGAGACCCCTCCCCTGAAAAAAAAATAATAAAAAGATAGAAATACCTTTTGTATTTAAGGAAGATGAGAATAATGAGGAGAATGAACATGACGACACACAGCGCCGCTAGCCCGATGATCAGATCTGAAAGGAATAACAGAAGAGTCAAATGCATTATGTGCATTTAAACGGATATAGAATCGTTTGAAGCTGACAAAAAACCTTAGTATTGAACAAATATAGATGCATTAAGGAATTATAAAATATGTAAATAGTAGACAATAATTTAGTTAATAGGTATTATATTAAAATTTTCAAACGAGCATTAGATGTACTTATCAACGTTTCAAAAATGAAAAACCTCTCAAAATAAATGAATTTCGATTTATATAGAGTTGAGTAATTTGATATTCAATTTTAATTTTGTTATCTATTTCAAACAAAACCGATCAAGAGGGTATGAATAAATCCAATATGATTTTCCAAAGGCTAAAATCGTATTGTCGAAAATAATAAAGTGAATAATGCAAGTGACATGCATAAACTGATGAAGAATGATGGAAAAATAATTGCTTAATCGTGCAATCCATCATAACCAGAATGAAATGAATAGAAACATGCGTCCCAAATAATAATGAATATGTTCATGCAATGAGTTCTATATAATTGGGGAAGATCATAATCAAAATGCGATTCAAAACCAAACTAATGTGCCCAATAAGTGAATTCAATACAGTAAAACAGTGAATTGTTCTTAAAAGGCATTTGCAAAATTTCATTAACACGATAAATGTCGTCACTGGAAATTTGACACAATTACCTACGTACTTAACTTTTTTTCTGCAGCAAAGTCTCAAAAGCACACTTTAATAAATAAGTTCCTATACGGAAGATACTATCATCGATATGAATTCCACTTAATTCATGTTTATTTCTTATCAAATGTGACATCCTGTAATGTGCTTTAATTGTTTTCTTTTATGTCCCGTTTTTCAGATCATTATAAGATCAAATTTTGAGAAGGCATAACTATTAAGAAATTCTAAACATCTAATATTTGTTTATGGCATATTATCAAGAAATCATTAAAATATAGAATATATCATAAAGAAAAGAGTCGCATATGGGAATTACAAAACTTTAATAAAACTGTATTGCACAATTGTTTAATCATTTAAAAACAAGCATAAGTTTGATTTATCTTGTACTTAGAACGATCGTAATACGATTGAAGTGTGTGACCTCTAAACCCTGACAAAATCAGATCAATCAATACGACATACACAAAATAAATTAAATCAATACAATAAAACATAAATGCCCGATAAACCCATGCTTACCAAACTTGATATCATGCTTTTGGGGCTGTGAGGAGGAGTGGGGCGCCACCACCCACACTGCTTTGTCGTCATGCGGATCATGCGTCTTACCATAGGGCGCGCCGCCATCCTTGCTATGGCCGCTACCATTGGAGGACGAATCGATAACGACCGACGGCGTCTGACCTTTGCATGTGATCTTGACTTCGCTTTTCGTGCCGTCCAGCTTGCGTGCTGGCACATGAGATGAAAGGAGGTGTATTATACATATAGGTTATTAGTGGTTAATTTGGAAATAACGTGTGGTTACATGCGAATTATGAAAGTCTTTTTTGAGCCTTTGCACATGATCTTGACCTCGCTGATCCGTCAATCTTGCGAGCGATAATGAGGGGGTACACATCAATAGATGGTTGGTTGTTTTATGATAGAAGTTGATTTGGAAATTTGTTGACGTGATTCGGAGGAAAAGCGGGTGTTTGTAAGAAACAGCAGTTACGTTTTTGCACTGTGCGCTTTCCGTCACATGATGAAGTGACATCGAGCGTCCTGAAAGCGGGTTTCACTAAAAATGTTTTCGATGATGTGCTGTCTTTAGAGGAAAAATGGGTTTTTCTTACTAACGTTAGTATACACGTTACTATACAAGTCGTAACACCAAATTTATCGTTCGATGCTAATTAAATAGAAGTCTAATTGAGGTGGTGGGCAACGATTCAATGGCATTATCGCAAATTGGTAAAACGATGGGAAACGAAGCCTGTTTTTCGCTGATTCATGTCCCATTTCAGAGACAAAAGGTCATTTTATTATTGTTGAGCATGTCCAAAACCATGCAACCATGCATCCGAGAAACTGCGTTCAAAATTATATTAAATATCTATGCATTACTTATAGTTCCTGAAACATTTACATGTCAATGTATGTTTCAAATAGATGCTTCTACGTATGTGGTTGTTTTCATTTTTTTTTTTTGCGTAAAACACGTGGTTAATACATGTTTACAAATATTACTGACACAAAGTATGTTTCTAAACGTTTCAACTTTCACGTCGGTATGTCCAAGTTGACGTGCTCTATTATTGCTTGAATTGAAAAACTCTTTGGAACCTTTATCTCCTTAGACAAGGTATGCTATCCTGTCACTGTATAAAGATTGAAACCACTAGCTAATTTCATTTTAAGTGCAAAGGTATGTGACCTAAAGACGAACATCCCATTGGACAGATAAGCGTATTTTTTCTTGAAATGAAAAACATTTCGACTTTGAACTACTTTTAGCAGTTTTAGCATAGTTTAAATCAAAACTACAAGACGTGTTTATTCGGGATAGTTCATTAAAAGACGTTTTTTTTTATGTATACTTTACATACATATATATGTATATAGTCTATACATGTAATATTTACAAGTATTTCACTTCATTCTAAGCCACAAATGAAATCTGTTTCTGTAAAAAGTGCGCTCTTATGATGATCAATCCCCGTTCTAAAATATGATAAACATCCTTACCATAGTACTTGATCCAGAACCCCCTTCCGTGCGCATGCGTGTCTGTGTGGAGATT
Source organism: Hydroides elegans (assembly GCA_001703475.1). Taxonomy (NCBI): domain Eukaryota; kingdom Metazoa; phylum Annelida; class Polychaeta; order Sabellida; family Serpulidae; genus Hydroides; species Hydroides elegans. The sequence goes on from LQRL01008746.1 coordinate 6,187, forward strand.
GAGGAAGACTTTGCGCGCCTCCGTGTGGATGGGTTCGCGCAGTGGCGTAGTACATAGACGCGTACCCGAACCGACGTCTTGGGCGTGACGCACGTATTCAAGCCAGTCGTGCTGTGAGGCAGAGGGAGAAGAAAACAAATGATAAGTTAAGTTATATAGAAACAAACACATAATTTATCATTATTTTAAGTTCTATGGATTACAACTTCTATGTTGTATACAAAACATAGTTATGCGATCTTTACTTTACAAAATAATGAAAAATTGTTCAAAAAGCTTAAGAACAGAGATAAGTCTTGCATTAAAAAGGAATGTTTAATCAAATGAGGAGTTAAGAAAGGATCATAACGGATAAACACAGTCTTTAAGCCACACGACAATGACAATGACCTCGCGCTTCATTTAAATTTGACACAAGATTGAAACTTAACTTTAAAGTCATCCTATACAGTACAACTCAAATAAATCTGTGTTCTCTTTACCTGGCAAGGCAGCACCCCATTCTCCTCCGATATATCCATATCCAACAGCGTCAATATAATCTCGGCCCTCTCCTCCTCTTCCGTCTCAAGTGCGCATGAGCAGTCAGTCCCCGTGCCCACGTAGGTGTGTGGGTAGTTGAGAGACTCGATGTAACCCTCCGTGTTGGAGACCGATCGTCCCCGCGTCTTGTCGCCGCAAATGTCGATGATGTTGTCCGGACTGTTGTGGTCTGTACGGTAAATCACATTCGTTTTAAAAATGAAATTGTATTGAGTGTTCGTCCCTTTTCCTAAGTAAATAAATTGTCCCTTTTCCTAAGTAAATAAATTGCATGACTTTTTGAGTGCATAGCCATTATATTAAACTGTATATTAAAAATGCACTTATGAATAGCTTATTTTATTTCTTTACTTCGTTAGGCAGAAATACATATGCAAGATACAAGAGCACATAATAGTTCCACAAACATTAATTCTCTTATATGATATAGAAAAGGAGCCTACATCGATACATACATATATAAACGTGTATATGTTCTCTCTTTTTCTACGTAAATAATTATTTTGTTGTGTATATTTTCATTATATCTTAAATCAACGTAACTGGTTCTGACCAATACCCAAATATATGTTTGTTCTTAGTTCTCAGCGTCACAGTAAGAGAGGAATTCCAATATGTATTCCAAAGCCATAAAACTTATTTATTGCCATCTCTCACCTTCGACACACTGGTACTCCAGTTGAAAATAATTCGCGTCACTGGAACAACTCGGAATCGACCTCGGAGCCACATCGATGTAGCACTGCCTCTGACCCATACACGACGCCATCATGTCGTACTGCGCAAGCGCATTGAGGGTGCAGGTGCGCGTGCGGGTTGGGTTGCATGTGTCGGAGGAGGAAGTGGACAATGAGCTATCGTAGCTGAAGAAGATAAAATAGGGTATACCGTAAATGTATATTTTTAGAAAGTTGCCGTTGCCGATTCAACCAAGGATTTTTGAATTGGTTTGAGAAACGTCAGGTTGCATGTGGTTTAGGAGTGAGATGGCGAAGCTGCAGGCGAATATGTGAAAAGGGAATATACCGGTAAGCGCATGTTGGCATTATATTCATATAGGAACTTTGGGATCTAGTAAAGAAATGCGTGTTTTTTTTCTATTTCGAAAGATTTTGTCGTTTAAAATATAGTTGAACTTTATTGAATTTGAGAACGGTGCACCTACAACTTTACAAAATCTGCATGAAAGCTAAAGGTGTTATATTGGTCGTGTTTCCTAATTGTCAGCCAAGTAAGCCAATCAGCCAAGTAAGCCTAAAACGCGTTTCTTTATTGTCAGCCAGATAAGCCAAGTCAGCCAAGTAAGCCAAAACGTCAGCCGGCTGAAGCTGGCTTATCCGGCTGAAGTTTGTCACGTGACGCAATGTTTTGATTTTACGTTTTGTTTATTTGTTGTTGAACTTATGTTTTAAAGTTTAGATATCACTTTTTGATTGCAATATATATCCAAATAAACAGTTTAACCATTTTTATAATTGTTTGCGTAGGATTTTGTTCAAAATGCTTCGAATTATATTCGGCCTGACCTTGACCTAAAAATTAAGCCACTTCAGCCGGGATCTGTTTCTTTAATCTCTCTTTTCCTGGCTGACGTTTTGGCTTACTTGGCTTACTTGGCTGACAATAAAGAAACACGACCATTGAGTGCATTTCTTGCATATGCCGGTTGTTGGCGCTTAGAATTAAATAGCCTTCATAATGATTTATCACAGAGCTGAACCGTTGCAAGTCATCCCATTAGCAAGCAATTAAGAAAATCAATGCGCTAAAGCTATTCATGTATTCTTTTTTTTTCAATTTATGATTTCATTTCAATATGTTACTCGCACTTATTACTTATAAATCCATCGATCTTTTAAAACGACTTATAAGTCACTATCAAATATTTCCGATACACCATACATGCGCGTGTCTAAATGCGCAAGCTTGAAATATATCTATAGTTAGTGGGCAGTTGGTTCAATGAAATCTACTTGTAATTGTATTTAATCACAAACATTAAGGCATGTTATTTGCTGGATAAGGGTGCTCCTAAGATATATATTGTATCACACCCCTTTTCGGAGCCGGATGTATTTACCTTTTTTGGTTTATTTCATTCTAGAGTCTTCTCTATTATTCACCAAAACGCCATATGAAGACTATGAGTAAATGGATCGTTTCATTGAAATCAAAAAGTGAGTTGGCTTATCAAAGCTTCTTACCCGTGCTCAGCGTATAGTATATTGATGACGCCATAGTAAGGACAGGACAAAAACAACTCCTTCTTATGCGCATGCGTCGTATCTTCGTCAAAGCACACAACCTCGGAGCGATAGTCCTGCGGCGTGTACTTCTGACAAGATATGTCCATTGGCGAACGAGCTCCATCGGCCGTCTCAGCTGTTGGAAATTTGAGATTATGTTTCAATATATAATCTATTCATTTCTTTAGTGGAAACTTCCCATGTTAAGCAATCGCGAGTGAGTGAGCTTTAAGATATGTTTCACTTAATCATTTTCATGATTTAGTCAAAGATATACTGATTATTTCACATTTCTGAAAAAAAAATGCAAAATGGCAGGGATAAAGAGAAGCAGTTTCGACGTTCGAATAAATAAACTTAATTTCTTGGTTTTTCCTTTTCGAAAATCGTCAAAATCAGCTTATTACAAATACACAAAAATGAGACATTGTTTTTGTATTACTTGATAACATTGCACACATCGATTTACCTTTATATTTGAGCCAGAATCCGCGACCTTCTCTAGTAGTATCCGTTCGAAAATTTAGAAATATTTTATCACTTTTAGTCCGTAATTCTTTCATAGTCTTGTAAACAATAACTGGCCTTCCATTGGACCACTGTTTTATATCAGTCGTATATTCCAACCAATCATCGCCTTTGTTACTTAGGGCATTTGGTTGTAAGTCTTCATCGAGTATTTGTAAAATGATTTCTGATTCGTCGGTTGTAGCAGTGATGTTACAAGAACACATGAGGTTGGACGGATAGTTGTTCGGGTAATTGAGCGATTCGATGTATCCTTCTGTTCGACTAATTGTTCGACCGGTTAATACATCGCCGCAAATATCCACAACGTTCCCGAAATCTTTACCGTTTCCTGATGATGCAAAATACACATATCAATCCATGTAAATTTCAATCACGAACCAAATTATCTAAATTCTGATCGACATATTGGTTCGACTTTTTAAACACATTCAACGTTTTTATGGATAAGGTGTAAATTTTAAGAAATAAATGGGTCATCAAACAACAGTAATTATGATATTTCAACATTTTATAGATTTTTTATTGGTCAATGTAATTCCCATTCCAAAATATTAAAAATTAATAAAATTCCAATACTCCGAACAAAATGCTGAATTAAAAACCTTTATATTCACCTACCTGGAATGCACTCGTACTCGACCTGCACGAAGTTGCTCTCACTCGACCGCCCACAGTCCCCTCCCAGACTCATGATGCTCACAGGAAACCGACACTCGTTGAGGCCCATGCACCTGGTGCGCTCTTGACCCAGTTCCGGGAGGGAGCGGAGACACGCGCCTGCTTCCATGTAGCTGCACGTGGCCGCGTCGTCCAGGGCTACTTCCTGCGAGGAGAAAGGGAAAATGTTTATTTAAATATAGTCTATATGATTTGTTAATAAAGGAGGATATTGTTTTGATAATAAAGTTGTAGGAATCATGAATTCTATATTAGATAGAAACAACGTTTGATAACATTGATTTTAATACCATTTTAGATTATTTTATATCAGCGTTATTTGCTAGGGACAAGCAAATCAAAGGCCGAAATGGCACTGCATTTGTTGTTCGAATAGACAGTATGGAAGTACAGCCGTCTTTGATATTAAGAGCTCTTGAGTCCAATTTACCACGTCCTTCAACTTAATTCCCGTTCAAAGAACCCCATAACCATCCCGAACTACCCGGTTTACTCACCTGGAATCCGTGCTGCACTGAGATGAGATTGATCAACCCGTGGTCGCCGCATTGAAGATAAACCTCGTAGGGCTCCATGTGCATCAGGCAGTGCGCGCTCTTGAAGTGCTTGCGACCTCCGGAATCTGATTAAGAGAAACAATGGAAATTTATTTTGAAAAAATTCATTAATTTTCCGTATAAAAACAAGTGATAAATATATATAAGTATTCGATTCTCGGAGCATCCACCCAATTATTTAGCAGATCAGTAAAGTTGTCAAAAATATCACGGGTATTTTGTACTCGGCAAAACCAGGAGATCCTGTCCTAGGAGACATTAGATTCTACCCTAGCTACAAAGGATATATACATTAACGTTTCATACAAGCCAGTTCAGCATAATTTTTAAGCAATAGTAGCATCATAAGTTGAGAAGGTACAATTTGTTCGATTTCCAGGAATGACATGTATTACCAATCGTAAATCGTAGATGCTATCAAATGGTTGCTATACATAACCCTGGCAAATACACCACGTAACATTAAAACGAAAACAAACGGGCTTCTTGAGGCGAAATCAAGTTGTCATATCCCATTATACCGGGAATATCAGGTTGTTGTTTTAGGGCTCAAATAACCATTATTTGAAACATGAAACTCAATTGTGCAATAGCTTATGTTTTCTATAAATTTTTACATGATTTTTACATCTGCAATTGCCCACGCAATTTTGAACATATATATCCTTCATTGTTTATCTATGTCAATTTAAAAGGCTATTAAGCGTGTAAAACCTTGTGAAAACTGCATGTTAACAAGTCCTTCTAACCTTTGAATGCGAAAAAAAACGGTGTTTGAAAAACAAAAAAAAAATGTACATGTAAATATATACAATGTATTGGGCCTATAGATTATTCTTTTTCATGGTTTGACCTATAATCACACGATTGTTGCGGTAAACTACCGTTAAGCGCCTCTAATGATAGATATTTACAGAGAGATGAAGCACGGTTCCGTTGTACTTAGACCGCCAATGCGACCAGGTGACAACCGGGGTCGGTATACACCGAGTACGCGGCCGCACCCAGACAAAACCACAAAATCAGGGGGGTTTAGATGTAAAAGGGTCAGGCCCAATGAGGACTATTTTTTACACACAGGCGTTTTTAATAAATCATAACTTATTCCTATATGAATTTCTACATGCAGAACATTTTTTATGTAACACAAGCCGAAACTTCAAATCATGATTGTGTATACAGGGGTGTATCCAAAACTACAAGGGCAACTGTCCCCTTCATCTTCATTAAGTATTTTGGGTGCCGTATCTGGTGCCAATAAATCGACATTCGTTCGACTGCAAGCATGTCCAAAACGTCGCTCGAATATGCGACATCGGCACCGCTATGGTACACTCCTGATTATATACGTAAATAAATTTGTATATCTAACGAAATTGCCGGCTGTCCCAACACACGTCGGCGCGACCCCCAGACACAACTCCACTTCTCGTCAAGCAACAACAAATTAAGCGCTGTCCAAGGCCAGTTGCATTTGACTTAAAAAAGAAAACAGGTTCATAATCAACATCGTCGGCTGCCGTATAATAGGTGGCGATCTCACTTAGTCACGCGTGAAACAACGCACCCGATACAGACCCACCGATGTACCGTACAAGGTGTATAGAGTCATATAATGAAAACACAGGCCATGTAGCGAAGGCCATTTGATCGGTGCTGGTATAATAGGAGGCGATCTCAATGTGTATATCAGCTGACAGAGAACTGAGAGAAAACCTTCAGTCATATGGGATTAAAACGTTATCGTCGCTCCTCATAAATTGCGCTGATAATAATAAAGGGAAAATAAGTTAGAAGGGTTGGTACAATGGTTAAAAGGGTGCACGTACGGGGCAGTGCTCGCGGTGAAAGGTACCGAGTGCTAATGGTTAGACACCCTGCCCTCGGATGAACCCTGTTAGTTTTGCTGATACCCATTTACGAACCGACAGGTTCTAGCCAGGCATTGATAAGGGTTATAAGCATTTTCTTTTCAAGAGCACAATTCAAAACAGAATGACGATGACCAATGCAGGTTTGAGATTGGATTTGATTTCGCATGCAAATGAGTGAGTGAGCAACCGATTGAGCGAGCAACCGAAAACAATTTATATCTAAATAATCTGAGGTATTTTTTTCACAACAAAATCAATTTACATTCTATAAGTAAATATCAAACAATATAT
>LQRL01008758.1:0-12751 GCA_001703475.1 Hydroides elegans
GTTTTCTTCCCTAACTGGGAACATTGCATAAATGTATATGTTATTCAAGCTGTTAGAAATAAACCGTTATCATTCATTCATTCATTCATTCATTCATTCAACTCTCAGATTTATTTGTTATGATTTTTTTTTGCCAAAGTGCTCATGCACTAGAATTATTCATCCCGAAGATTCATTTTATGACTTGTTTCTATCAAGGATTAGCAACAACAGTTTCAATAGAATGATTTCTATGATATTATGTCAAAATCTACCAAAACAACAACCCTTTAAAAGTTTTTGATAGAATAACGCTATTTATAAAGCGTTTGATTCATTTAGAAAAAAAATGTCGGACATATAAGAATTGTCTTAGTTTTCAGAGTCACGCGACGCAATGCATTTTTAGGTTTTGTTTCAGGGGCACCCAACGATCTGCCAAATATATATTCTTATGGTCACTATAGCTAGTTAGAAAAATCAACAGATTTTGTGAACAGATATTGATAATTCGACTGTCAATTCGAAATCCATAAGAAAAATGTTATGTTGCTGATTTTAGTTGAGTTTTAGCTGGAGCACTTGCCGAGAAATAATATTGTAATTCATGTTATCGTATATATTTCAAAACTGAATCATATTTCAAAATCATAATTTATCAGATCTATTCTGATTTCCCTACTTATGAGCTTGAAGGAACATATAATAATTATGTTTTTTTTTTGGATTTTATTGTCAGCAAGCTTGACAAATGTGAATCGATATTTATGCCACATAGGAAACATTCATGTCCAAGGATTTGCAAAGGCGGGGTGCCCTGTAAGCCCCCCCCCCCAGAAGCCATTGTATTTTTGGCACTCTGATATAGGATTTGGACAATTTAAGAGAACATCCTCCACCAAAAAAGGAAATTTATTCAGACAAATATTGTCTCCAAAACTAATGTCACCACGGATATTTGTAGGACTTTCATTCAAAATATGAAAGGTGCTTTCGTTTTTATTTCATTTTTTTAATATTTGTAACTTTGAATCGGACTTCGAGTCCATATATTTATACCCTTTTACAGCAATTCAAAAGCTGCAATCGCGTTTAACACTGGCCTGTTGGCACGGGGCCAATAGCTTTTCAGCCGGGCCAGTAACATTTTGAGGGTTCAGGAAAAAAATCTGTCAATATTTCTTAAGCTATTACCTTACCTTACCAAGTGGCGTGCCGATTGACGTTGCCGGTCACGAACCTCCATCTATTTCGGTCTTAGGCAGTACGCTTGGCCTTCTCGAAGGTGAAGCCGGTCAATTGGGTGATGTTGTCACTCCATTGCAGTCTTAGCCTCCCTCTTCCGCACTTGCCCTCGACCATGCCCTCAAGTAGATATCTTTACAGGGAGTCATGTCGCGTGACGTACCCAACCAATGACAGCTTTCTCTTCTTTACCGTTTCTAAAAGCGACCTTTCGGTACCTGCGATACGAATCACTTCTTCGTTCGTGATGCGGCTTGTCCAGCTTATTTGCAGCATGCGCCTCAGGGTCCACATTTTGAATGCAGGCGCTGCTGTGACATTTTGCTGATGGTCGACGTCTCGACTTTATACAGCGAAGTTGACCAGACACAGCATTTGATGAATCTAATTTTCTGAGTCTTGCTGGTATAGAGATATTAGGATTCGTCATTATCGTTCGCATTTTGCTGAATAACTTTCTAGCGATTTCTATTCTTCTGCGGATCTCATATTCACTCTTTTCGTTTTCGGTAATCAACTCGCCTAAATACACAAATTAACTGACTTATTCAAAAACCTGGCCATTTAGATGGATTTTAACCTTGGTTATTTCGCCTTTTCTGCTTACTACCATGGTATTTGTCTTTTTCATGTTCATTTTCATGCCGAAATCCTTCCCCTCTTGATTTACCCTTTCGGCCAGTATTTGTAGCTCATTCTCGTTTTCTGCTGTTATCGCTGTGTCGTATGCGTACCTCAAATTGCTTATTCTTCTACCTCCGACTGAAACTCCCTCATCTTCACTCTCTATAGCTCTAAATATAAGCTCCGTGAATATATTGAAAAGGTGTGGTGAAGCATACAACCCTGTCTCGTGCCCCTGAGGATTTCGATACTATCTGAGTTCCCTTGGACGGTTCGCACCACTGCAGCCTATTCCCAGTAGAGCCTGGCTATAATTCGTACGTCCTTTCCATCAATTCCAGCTAATTTCAGTTTTTCGATCAGCTTTTTATGGCTAACTCTTTATATGTTTATCTTCAGTTATTACTTATATTTTATTGCTTCTTTAATCCATGTTATTTAATTTACGCTTGCGCCTCCGGCTCTCGCATCTTGAGTCATCCGGGCTTAATATCATTCATGTAGTTCCTATCATACGAAAATCGACGATGTTTTTTAGCGATTTTTAGCGATTTTATCTATTTAAAAAGATTAGTGACATTCTTAGTACAATGGAACAATTCTGTGTATTTTTACCATGTTTTAACTTAGCTTTATTGTTTGTGTTTGAACGAATTCGATTGCAAATATTGAAAGGTATATCTACAGGTCAAGCGCTTCAATTTGAGCCCAATATCGAGTCTCTATGTCTATTCGTTTTCAAGATATCTAAAAAAAATATAAAAATAAAATAGCAAGGAAAATACTAAAGTTTTATTTAGTATTTCTTGCTTCGACCTGAAAAAGGGTGGTGCCATCGCACCCGTTGCACCCCCTGGCTGCGCCCATTTACTGTTTTTATATTATGTATACTCCTGAGAATATTTCATTAGGTTTAAGACTAATATACCATTTTGGTTCTTTGGATGCCTGGTTGTCTGATGTTTATTGATTTTGAGTTTTATTATTTATGTTGCAATTTGATTGCATTGCATATTACAAAATACTACTAAATTGACTTTATAACTGTTTGAAACTTTTTGGTATAAGTTAACAAAAACGTGATGGCATACATTGACTTAAATACTGTTCATACACATTATATTACTGTGCCTAAGTTAGCATTCATCACAACAACAACATGTCACTAACACTAGTGATTTAGCTGTTATATTATGTTGTTGAGAGTATGAGTCAACCTTCCAAAAATAACACACATTATTCCGAGATAATAAAACAACTACCAAAATGTTGATAGATTCCCCAAGCTTATATTAATAATCAATTGAATATGAACATAGCTTTTCAAAGAAAAAATAACAACTTAATCCTTTTAAACGCATAAATTTGAATAAATTTCTTTTGCGATGGTAGAATTTCCTTAAATACATTCAAACACTTAATGTATGTTTATATAAAGTATACTTTTTTGGGAAAGGCGTTAATGAATTGGTAGATTAGAGTTCATTTAAATTATCCTTTTTTATTTGCTGCTTCTCTAGTGTTAATATCATACTGGACGCGGATCCTGAAAATAGATTACCGAGGGAAGGGGAGTATAGTACATAATATATGAACACACTGGTAACTCAACTTCAAATTTTGGTATAATATATAAGGGCAAACCCGGGGAAAGGCGAAACGACACGCTATCGCATAATTTAGCAACTGAATATTAATGGTAAATTTGATTAATGTACTTATTCATGCATGTATCTGGCTTTTCATGGTGCATATTGATTCTTTTTTGGGAATAAAATTGTATATACTTTTTGCAACGTCATTGCAAACTACTACTGTGATAATCTGGTTGACGCAGATTAAATATTGTACAGTATATATATCTACATATCTCAAATGAATTATACAATGGCAAGTTGAAAACAATGTTTTGTTATGGGTCGTTTTATCGATAATAAGAAACTTACTGTTCAATTCATAACTATTCAAATGTACAACAATGTTCTGCCTTACATAAGCAGATGCATGCTTTCTATCTTGTTTCTTAATATGATATGTATCTATGCCTTAATAGATATTTCTCACCACACCGTGTTCATCCCCTATTATAAATATAAGGATCAAACCTATTAACGAATCGAAATGCGACAATTTAGCATTGATTATGTCATATCGTTTATCTGTATCATTTGACTTCAGAGAAAAAAAAAACTTATGCTTTACCAAAAACAAATTGTAATTTCTTCTGAGTTATAGCTATGTCCTTGTGTACCGAACATCATATTCAAATAGGAACGAAATGGAACATAACATACCTAATTATGTGCATCGCTAGTCTAATGGTAAATGTTTTAGTCATGATACAAATAAATGATAGGAATTTCAATAATTCTCGGAACTGAAAAAATCGACGAAGCCCTTTCGATCGTCTGTCTAGACATTTAACGATTGTATAAAGGATTATTTTGTTAGATGAGTGAGTCATTCCTATTCTCCCTAAATAGATGTTTTAAACATTAGAATCAAAGAATGGGATTTCACGCTTCTATTCATCATTAGTTGCATATGGTGTGGTTTGAATCGATAACATAATGTTAAGTAAGATATTTGATCATGTATTTTTCTATATTGTTGCGTTATATTATTTTGCCGTCAAAATTGACACTGTTGTCATAGATAATATATAATAGCTTTGTATTCCAAACAACACATAATTTTCAGAGTTGGTTTTGACACAACATTTAAGTTGAAAGATAAATCAAGATATTGAAAACGAGAAAACAGAATAAGAATCCCACAAGCAGAACTGAACTAGTAAAGCACGATACTTTTAAAGGATAAATATGAATATGACCACATTTGGTCATAGAATGCGCAACAAAATGTGAGAGGTCAAGCGAATGTACCCATGCTAATTTCAAAAATTCAAAATGTGAATTTCTAAAGTATGAACCACCCTGTGCGGAAATTGTTGTTGGAGATGCTGGTGGTTCCAAATATATTTGTAAGTCTTCATGATATATTAATATACTAATTTGTCAAATAGATTATTAAAATGTGATGATATAAATTGTATAATTATTTAAATGCATTCAATGGATATATTTAAATATAAAACATGTTAAAGAAAAGGAAATAACTGATATATCATTCATATTAGATTTCAATAAGAAGTTGAATATCTATTTTACCTTTTAACACACATCCTGTTACATTTATATCATTCCTCATTGTTCTGAATTACTCTATAGTTATCACTATTGATGTAAAATGAGCATATTTGTTTTATTAACTAAATTACAATTTGATTTAGATCCGACAGCATGCGACAGAAATCATTGCACAAATGGGGAAAGCTGCGTATCGGCGGCAAATGGCATATTTGTTTTATTAACTAAATTACAATTTGATTTAGATCCGACCGCCTGCGAAAGAAATCATTGCACAAATGGGGGAAGCTGCGTACCGGCGGCAAATGGCATATTTGTTTTAGTAACTAAATTACGATTTGATTTAGATCCGACCGCCTGCGAAAGCAATCATTGCACAAATGGGAGAAGCTGCGTACCGGCGGCAAGCGGCATGACATGTACATGTCCTTCTGGATATGGTGGCTGCACTTGTGAAGAAGGTAATTAATGGGGGTTCATGATGTTTTAAAAGTTGTTTTTAAATGACAAGTGCATGTTATGCAAGTGTATGAAATTTGATACAAAAAATGAATTGTTTGTCTTTATTAACATACATATCGCTAAGATCTGCCACTTACAAATATTTGAGCATATGATATGGTATTATGTTGAACAGAATCAAAGAGATTATTTTATATAACGTAAGCAGATATAGGAGAACAATATGTTAGCAGGTTTTATTAGTTTGATTGTTAAAACATCAAACAAACAACTATACATATATCTTCATTGAGTACGAACGTTTAAATTTGTGATGTCGACAGTTTATCCCTCGTTTTTATTCAGCTAAGGTCATAAAGGTCCTATTTAGTATACTGTTTTTAAATACGTGTATGCCTGATTTTCTTGTATTTTTAGTTTAAGACGTTACCTTAAAAGTTTGGTTTATAATGCACAGAATATTTTGTACGTATATAAAACGTTATGAAAAAGCCGCATTTAGATAAGAAATTTTTGTATCTTTGTACAAAGAATGTGATTTGGTCTACAATGGCAAATGCTATGCTGTGGTCACCAGTCTTGTCACATGGTATGAAGCGCGTGATTATTGCATTTCGCATTGTGGACGTCTGGCAGAAGTTTGCGAACCTGGCCTTAGTAATGAGTTCAGGCAGATTGAAAACGATTTAGCAGCACGTAAGTATTGTTCTTTCTGAAACATGTATGTAACACCTTGCATGTGCTTTTCTTTTTTCATATTAAAGCTAGGTATATAGTTTGAAAATTAAAATGATAGATCAAGAGTGCAAATATACCTAAGCATAATATGAAAATAACTATACACAAGCAAAATATTTACTTAAATACATTTTTACAGATCATGGCGGTTTGTGGCTTGGTGGAACAGATGAACAAGAGGAAGGAACATGGGAATGGATCACCGGAAGTTGCAACTGGGAATGGGAAGACTGGGGTTCTGATTATGTTCGAGGTTCGAGCCGAAATTGCCTGACAGTTGGAGGAACCGCACATTGGAGAGATTATCCTTGCACAAATCTGCATGGATTCATTTGCGAACTGCTGCAATAAGATACTATGATATGATTTCGAAAAAAAAGAAACAATTTTTTGGCATTTTAAAATTATTAAATAATTCATGGCAAAATCAAAATCATAAAAGCTTATCAATTATAGCATATATATTTAAAAGTAAATGTTTCTCAATATATAGTTAGCTTTAACGTATTTTGATTTTAGACAAAATTGGATATATTGATGTTTTGAATATTTGTTGAAAATCTCTATAGGTGAAAAATATGATAATATATAGAATAGCTTACCGATTTATATTTTAAATAAATTCAAATTCACACAGACATTTGATTCATTACATACATAGGATTCATCACATCATGCCTACATAAACAATGCAATATAAACCATATTTCTTTTATTCTTCCTTTATAAATCAATTAAAATTTTTAAAAAAGGTAATTTCATTATCATTTTGCGTGGTATAAAGAATTTACGACTTCAATAATAGTTTATGTTTCTTTTAAAGCATTATAAAAAAGTATGATATTTAAAATATAAATTTATGAAATATCTTGTGTTGTTTGGCCAATAATGTACATATGCAAACCCCTTATTTGCATTATTGTGACAATAAGGGGCAAATCACTTAAATTGTTTTATATTGTCTAGTAAGAAAATGCGTTTTGTTTGGCAATCAGGCTCAATTTGTCCTACAATGTACGTTTTAATTTACATAGCTGCTTTATTCATTTCTTTTGGTAAAATATAATGTCCGTAACATGTTGATGATCCATTTTAAAACAACTTTTTTATTGTTTGATAAGATGAAGCTACTGATCCCGATTATTAGAATTTGGTTTGCTTTTTAATCACGAAAATATGTGATATACTTCAAGCAAAATGAATTGGGTATATGTAAATTTGAAATATGTCAATTAATTTTGGCGTAAAATATAGTTTATCCGATTTCAATTAAAGTCGTCTGGTTAAATGTCGATTTGCAATTATATTCTTAAATATTTTGTATCAGGTTTATAATATTTTTAACAAGGTAATTTCAATTTTTAACATATATTTATATATAGATTTAATTGATTTAAAGTTCGGCCTTTATGTGTTTTATGTCAAATTGCAATTTTAAACAAATTAATGACACAGAAAGTGCCTTAATATATGTATAATCTAATTTGCGATTAATTAAACCACAGTAAAAAAAAACATGCACATCAAAACCTGTCACATAACCAACATATAACCAACAACTGATCTTTGTGAATACCATGATAACCGACATTTAACAAATTATTAATAAGAATTGTTCTATATTCTCGCTATAAAGAGGCCTCTATTCGTAATTAAAATAATCCAATAGTACAATGTCGATTAAGTGGCTAGTTATTAAAATATTCGTTACATCTCTTACAAAGTATTGTTCTCTTATTGAATTTTGTTAAGCTTATGAAATGTTACACCTTCGTCCATCATTCATTGCGACTAATGGAGTTCCTATCAATGACATTATGTTTTGTAAGATAAAGGATCATTTATTATTATACATTGTTGTGCTATCGCTATGTTTTGCGGTCGACGTAAGAGCGTATCGTTGCTGCTGTCATTGACATCATACAATACAATACCATGGATACAATTGACATTCCACAATATTTATTTCTATCGTGGCCCAAGCACCGCGTCATAGTTAGTTTTGACAGCACAGTAAAGTTAAACATTAGATTAAATATCGCAAAAGACAAAAGCGGAATAAGATTTCCACAAACAAAATTACACCAGTTAGGCACAACAATTATAAAGGATGAAAATGAATATATTCACCTGTCTTGTGCTAGCGTTGATTTACAAAATTAGTGCGACTAATATCAACGGAAAATATTATAAAATGCTTACAGATAAAAGAGCTTTGCTTAATGTCACATTGACGGCTAGATAACATTCAGCAATAGATTGTGCCATGCAATGCGAGATGTCGGGCGAACGTACTCACGCCAATCTCAAAAAATTAAAATGTGAATTTCTAAAGTATGAATCACCCTGTGTGGAAATTGCTTTTGACGATGACAGCGGTTCCAAGTATATATGTTAGTGAATCATTACAGTATACCCATTCATCATAACGTAAAGAAAGTACTTACACGCTTATCTATGACACTAATAGTTATGCTATACGACATTTAAGATTATATAGGTCGCGCTTTATTTCATTTTAACCTCTCATTCCTCTCGGCAAGACCTCAAGAGACGTTCACAGAACGCCATAATTGTGTCCCAATTGGACGTTTCCCTGAGTGCACAACACCTTAAAATATTGAATATAAATACAGTTTTTATCTATATAACATGGGAACTAATAATAATGCGTGATACTATGATATTGTTTATTAAATCGACAATTATGATGGATAATGAAATGTTATATTCATTTATAATCATTGATTGGGAAATTGTAGAAATGAACTCAATGGTTTAAACGTCTATTTCTGTTTGTTTTTGTGATGACACCTTTTTGTTTTGCTTCGGAATACTTGTTTACTTTGCAGACTGATAAATGGAATCGGAAAAAAATATCCGGGTGCAATCAACCGTTTTATATGCATGCTGCCACTTTCTTATCATGACTAGGTCCAATCTACCAAAACAATGCACTCGATTCCATTTGTTAATACCTTTCTTACATCTTGGTTTAGATCCAACCGCATGCGACAGGAGCTATTGCACACACAGAGGAAATTGCGTTTCGGCGGCTGATGGCTTCACATGTGAATGCCTTGCTGGCTATGCTGGGGCCGCTTGCCAGGAAGGTAATTGACGGATTTTATGCTTACGATACTAAGATAATATTTTGATGTTCTGAATCAAAATTGCCTCGATAAATTACAAATAATGAAAGGTTAAAATAATGATAACATCTTGCTATGCTCTGCTCTTTTATTTTATTAATCTTTTTCATGGTGTTATTATATTATTTGAATGCTATAGTTTGTATTTGCTATATGTGTTATTTGGTTTATGATTGTATGGATATTTTTAATAGGTTTAGACATTAAAATAATGTATTGTGTTTTAAAGATTGCCCCTATATGTGTATGAGTTGAAGTATAATATACGAACTACTAAAACAAAACTATCTTGAATGACTTTTCTTTATCTAAAACTGAGTGCTACTTTAAGAGTAAAAGACAATAAGTTAAAAAGCTGTATTTGAATTATTATTTGGCAATTTGAAAATTGAAGCCTTACCTTGTTTTTAAAAATATATTGTTTGGATCTTTCTTTGGGTAGAATTAATTTGTCTTTATGATTAATTTGCTCGAAAATTGATTACGTTGGTTGTTCCTTTCGAACATAGAAAGCTTGGAGCTCTTTGTCAGTACCTAGAGAAGCCTAATTATTGAGTTCGTGTTTGAATCATTATCTTAGATAGTGTGTCAGTGCGGTTTGTGTGCCATACAGGTAGAGCGTACTTTCAAAATGGTCTGTTCGTAGTGACATACATTGAAAACTATAAGTAGGCTAAAGACCTGTTCTGCTCACACGGACCAATGGAAAAATACAAGATGCAGATTTTGAGACTTTATATATCATATGGTTAGTTCCTTGTGTTAGATCGAGTTAGTGCCCCATGAGTTTCAAAGAGTTTACACGTTCAACATTATATTCTACTGATCTGGGTCTGATTCGGTAGAATGTCAACATTTCCCAGTCATCATATGGTTAGTTCATTGTGTTAGATCGAGTTAGTGCCCCATGAGTTTCAAAGAGTTTACACGTTCAACATTATATTCTACTGATCTGGGTCTGATTCGGTAGAATGTCAAAATTTCCCAGTGATTGTCTTTGATTTTGATACGTTTATTTAATGTATTCGGTCCAGCTTCACTCACAGATTTGATTATCCAAAACCTAGATTGATTTTGATTTATTTATATTTCGTTTATCCTTTTTTCGTCTACAAATTCAAAGCTTGAGATTTCAAGGCATAGATTGTAAGTCATGATAAGAAATAAGGAAAAACGAAGGAGCATTCCTTGGGCGCTTCATGGGGATATTAGGTATCTTTCATGGAGACTCGCAAGCCGTGCTTTGGCATGTTTATTGTTCAAATAAGAATATATCAGGTGTATTCTGTAAGGTTTATTTGTTGATAAATTAGTTTCCATGCATGGTGCAATAATTCCATGACTTAGTTGTCTTATATGTTTCGATGAATTATAGTCAATGACTACAAGTTTCAATCGAAATAGATACAATTCAACCGATAACAAACTTTAATGCTTATTCAAAGTGAAGAAAAATCCCTCGTGGTTGAAATAAAAAAAAATTTTGTATGTCAACAGAATGTGATTTGGTCTACGATGGCAAATGCTTTGTTGTGGTCACAAATCGGGTCACATGGTACGAGGCACGTGATTACTGCAATGCTCACTGTGGAAAGTTAGAGGAAGTTTGCGATCCTGACCTTAATAGCGAATTGATGAGGATTGTATCAAGTAAGAGAGTTCCTGAAAAACTCCATGTTACACAGAATAAATATTTACTTCAATGTTTAGATCCATGGCAGTAGAAGACGTATTCCAAATTTGGAACGCTCTGAGGCACTGATTAGATGTTTGACTGTACATAAAAAAATCCAAAGACAAATCTACCTACATATTTGCCTTAAATCTTAGATGTATATCTTAATTATTATTCTACATTTAAAACTAACCATTTATTTTAATAGATTTCGCTACATCATAACTTTGTCACACATAGGTGACTGAAATAATCATCATACACACTTTTTAATTTTGGAACGATTACGTTTATTATTCATTGTGAAGAATATTACACACTAATATTGAAAGGCGACTAAATTCAATCAAAGGCCTTATATAAATACTCCGTTCTCGTTGTTGTCATCCTTTTATGTTAGTACATAATTCCATGGAAATACCCAGCATACTGGGACTTTATCAATGTGACAAGCCCGCCTATAATAACTTATTCAAGTATAGATGTCTAGGTTTTAAAAAGTCAGATGTATTAATAGCAGGGTATCATTCAATATTTAGTAGGAATATGTATCCGTAAATAATATATGCAGCTTTCAACAAGAAAGAAATAGTCAAAGAAATGGATAATTCGCAAAAAAAACGTTAACTCAAACTGTAATATGTGTCATTATATAGTTGTAATAAATGGTTAAAGGACAATTAGGCATGGGATTATGATCGTTCATTGTATTTGAGTTAATATACGTGCCATACATGTTGGTAAATCTTGTAATACAAATAACAAAACCAATCGTTCCGAAATTAGAAAATGGAAGTAGGATCAATATCAGAGTAACGCTCAAAATGTTATATCACATAGAATAATATGAGCCAAATTATTTCATAGATATTTAAAGAGCTAGTCTACACCTATAATATAGAATTGATATAATATTTTTTGTACATGAAATAAGCATTTTGTGAGAACTCAAACATTTATCAACGACTCAGAGTGTTCCAAAATTGGGTTAACACGTCTACATATGTATATTGACAATATGTGAAAACTTTGATATCTATTTATTAGAATAGATACATTTTAAAAAACTCGTTTCTAGACGGTGGAAAGTGGCTCGGTGGAACAGATGAACGAGAGGAAGGAACATGGGAATGGGTCACCGGAAGCTGCAACTGGGAATGGGAAGACTGGGGTCCTTGGTATAGCAGAAATCAGGGCGGAAACTGCCTTGGAATTGGGCAGAGCGCGCATTGGAACGACATCCCTTGCACCAGTCTTCGTGGTTTCATATGCGAACTGGTTTAAATAAATATACATTTTGTGAATAAGAAAATAGTTTTGTTACTCTGATATACATTAGATTTAGACATTTCAAGACAACATCAATAATAATTGAAAAGAAAAACATTTCTAAACCCACATTTTTAGACACTATTGAAAAGCCAAATGGTCACAAGTGTTTGGTAATGCAGTGGTTTAAGTGCTTGCCTTTAATTAAATTTAAAGTGTTAAAGTGTTGCCTTTAATTAAACGATTGATGATATAAATCAATAAACGCTAGTATTATGCTATGAACGGCAACACTTAGCCTAAATGCATAATATAGCGATGTGTTTTAATCGTTCTTCCCTTTTGTGGCAAAGTATATTTGAGATTCAGTTCGAAAAATAAATAGATTTCAATATCAGTAAGGTGTCGTAATTGCATTACAGTAGACCAACAACAAAGTTCCTACTTTTATGCGCTTT
>LQRL01008763.1:0-10785 GCA_001703475.1 Hydroides elegans
GGGGGGGGGGGGGGGGGGGGTCGGATGCTAGGGAAGTGGATAGGGGTGGACATATAAATGTATATATGATGAAGATATAAGAGTTATTAGAGAAAGATAAAACTGTGTGGATCTGAAGTGTTAATCAAGAGAAAAAGGGGAGATAATATCAATGCGACAAGTTTTTATTTTTTGTTGCAGATTTTGGCGGTAAATCCACACTGAGCCACCTCACTATCGATTCCCCAACTGCCGACATGAACGGGGACATTTATTCGTGTCTCGCGTCCAATGTTCTGATTGAGCGCGCTATTAGTGATGCAGTCATGCTTGATATACGATGTAAGTATAAATTGATTTTCATTTTGATGCTATGATTTGGTTTTTAATAACCAACAGACTTGTTTGATATTTGTTTTAATGAATTAATTTTGTTATTGAAGAAAATTAAATTTATGACTTGACAATGGTTACTTGCTTATCTATAGATGCAGATCATATGTTAATTGTCGCCAAATTTGATCTTGCTATAGTTTGTTTATGTTTTTATCGATACTTTTAACAGATTGAATTATGAAATCGAAATTAGCGTTTACTATGCCGTCATACTTGTTTGATTAAGCGATTTCCTTGTTGAATAATGAAATATTAAGATCTTGTTTTATGTGTTTTAGGTTGATAAAACCTTCTTCAGTGATCTGTTTCGACTAACCTAACGAATGGGCAAGGGACCATTGATTTATCTAACTTCATCGGACTAAACATTGATTTTTACCTTAAGAGCAAATGTTTTTTTTCAGTTTATTGGATTTAATTTTCATTTTTTAACAGCCAAACCGCGGATCCGTGCCGACGCTCCCAACGTCACCGTGATGACCGAAAACACAGCACTGGTTCTCAATTTCAGCGCGTCGCAGGGCAACCCGGTTCCCATTACATACACGTGGTTTAAGGGAGACGAGAAACATACGTTTGCGGATGGGATTGAAGTCGTAGAGGTAAGAATAGGAATTGTAATGTTGATTAGAAAGGGTTTAGGGGGAGGTAGGGCTATAAATAAGTAAGGAGCAGGGAAACCCTGTTCCAATTACGTACACGTGGTTTAAAGGAGACGAGAAGCATACGTTTGTGGATGGAATAGAAGCCGTAGAGGTAGGAATGGCAGATCGTGATTAGGAATAGAACGTTTTTGTTTTGTTTTGGGGATAGGGTTATGAGGAATAAGGGAGCATAGAAACCATGTTCCTATAACGTACAGGTGGTTTAAAGGAGATTGAAACAATTCGTTTGCTAAAGCAATTGAAGCTGTAAATGTAAGAAGGTATTTACATTGTATTTTGGGAGTAATAAGACGATTGGGGGTGGGGGGGGGGGTTTAAATGTACAGGGAAACCTAGTTTAGTCAACAATTAAAACAAATTGAAAGATTTAGATGTTGATGATTTTATTTTCCCTGAGTATTCAAAGCAGAAAACATCGTCCAAAATTACGAAATAACAAAATAACAATGGTTGCATTTCCAGTAAATACCTAACAGACGATGAAACTTAAATGATTCAAAAACTGAACATTTTCATATATTTCTTTACAGATAGTTATCTATTATCATAACGTAAAATTACACACTATATTATCCCATTTATAATATTTAAATTTGAAAATTCTAAAATGGTACAGAGTATTTTCCTATTTGTAATTTATTACTTAATTACTTATTTATTTAAACACTATATTATCCCATTTGTAATATTTAAATTTGAAAATTCTAAAATGGTAGTATTTTCCTATTTGTAATTTATTACTTAATAACTTATTTATTACAATATTGATATAACCACAGTTACTCTTTCTTTATGTTTGTTTTGAATTAGTATTTTTTAATATCAATACATCACTACAATATAGTAATATTCCGATAATTCACACTTTTAGCACGACGCTGAAAGGACTTTATCATTCGATTCTTAATAAAAGTTTTCAATACGGAAATCTTCCCTGTGGATTGGGAAGAAGCGTCATAACTGCATACCGACAAATCTGGCTCTTTTTCTGTTCTAAAATTATATCTGGAAAGCCTTTATAAAGAACAAAACAACAATGTAATCTCAACTATTTATAAATAAAAGCTATTCTTGCTTGGTGTGATGTATTTCAAACCGGTGTACACACTATATTCAATAAATTAAAACTCAATTGATAAATACAATTTTAGCAATATTAAGTGCTGCTTTTTGAAATGTAAATCAATTTTTACATGTAATTGCAACACGTTTGACAATATTTATTTTAAAGCTGCCGCATATTTTATGTTTGAAAAAGAAACAGATTTTTTGCACACAAATAAATAAGAATAACATTTAATTGCGATAATCACTGTTTTATGTGTTAGACATTTAAATATCATGGAGTAATATGGACATTCCTTGCTGGTGCGGAAAAAAAGAATAATGATATAAAAGTTGTCCTCACTCTTTCGATTTTTATAAAGTTCCCTTTTAGTTCAAGAATTTACTATATATATTTTCCAAACACTTTAAATTATATTTTGTCAAGAATGCTCAATCTATGAAGCCTTAAATTTTCTATTGTTTACTTATTCGGAAAATGAATTAATAATTATGTTCCTTAATTATTCTGGCACAAAATACCGAAATGATTCATGGCTGTATATTTTACATTTATATGGTTTCGCTCATTTCCAAACCTTGATTTTATTTATTTTTAAAATTCAATTCTGTTGTAGAGTATCGAATAAAGTCTATAGATTGTCTACGTTTTCTACTTGGCTCAAATCAGCATCTCGTTTGACGAACAACCGGAAGTTTCTGCTTAAAATCCGCCGGATGTAGTCTGGAAAAGGAAATGAAAATATTCACAATAATTGTAACATTTTGATAAAAAAGGAAATGATAACATTAATTGAGTACTGTTCTTTTCTTAATGGAGTTAATCCTCTTCGGTAAAACAGTAAATCAAATTAGGGATGCGAAGTGTCGTTTGATTTTTATAAATAAAGTTAAAAAAGGTGCCCCTAAAAGGTTAAAACATTATTCTAAAAAAAAAAAGAGTAATAACGAAATTAGCGGTACTCAAAGGTGAATATGTTAAACATAGATAATTTAATTTTATCTAATGCAAGGATTTGCATCTCAATAATTAATCTCTCTTCGCTTTTGTCGTTGAAAAATTCCTCATCGGTTGTGTTTAATTAATTAAATTATCTTCCCATTAGTTTACAGCTCCTTTGAATTCATGATCTATTATTTTGAATAATGTAATGTAAACCAAATCGGTTAAAATACTGTGATAACTCCATTAATTTAACATTGTACAGGTGCCTTGGCTGCGCCTCGGATAAGTTCAGTATCATATAGACTAGTGGACTAATCTCGTGCTTTATCCTATCCCTCTTCGGTTGTATTTGATTAATTAATCCACGTGCATTTTATTAATTGAATTATATCCCATTCTGCACCTTGTCAACCCTCTTTGTTTTATAGGATAGGGATGTAAAGTGCACAAATGCAGTATCCTCTGGTCATTTTAGAAAGTTGTTTGATTTATGAATTTAATGCAATAACACAATACCTGATTGACGATACACATATTACAGCAATGTGAAATAAAAAAAGCAAAAGGATAAACATATGATACCCGATTCATCCCGGTATAAATAACACTACTCACCATACCACAACAATGTGAAATTAAAGAAAAGGTAAAAAGATAAACATATTATTACACTTTAAATCCCTATATAAACAACACTACTAACCATCCTGATTTCTACCGCCGCGCCCGCTGCGTCCGACCACTGCTCGACCTTCGTTTTCATCCTCGGCAATTTCCGTCAATCCCGCGGGTTTTCGGCGGACTTGACTGACGCCGTTGTCGAAATCAAACCTGTAGAACAGCACAGTTTGTAGATTTTATTTGCCAAACAATCCTTTTAAAAATGACTAAATGGAAAAAACATGTTATTATATAGAATACAACAAA
The DNA here is from genome assembly GCA_001703475.1 of Hydroides elegans. Taxonomy (NCBI): domain Eukaryota; kingdom Metazoa; phylum Annelida; class Polychaeta; order Sabellida; family Serpulidae; genus Hydroides; species Hydroides elegans. Next base: position 3,979 of record LQRL01008763.1, read on the forward strand.
AATGTAATGTTACCAAATTACAAAAATTCAAATTAACCAACTCAAAATTAAATTCACACATACGTTTTCGACACTTATTGATCAGCTTTATGCACACAGTTTTGAACACTTTTTGAACATCACTTTTGAACATTACTTGACTTAATTAACGACTATATACTAAACGTAAATGATATTAATTTATTTAAAAAAAAACTATCAGAATTTCTTATACAATTAAACAAAACATATTCGATACTACTCTAATGTGATAGCTTGAATTTGTGCCACATTAATGAAACGTCTTTAGTTTATGGTCCCTTTGAATTTATGATCCATTATTTATTATTATGGACTGTAAACTAAGTGGGCTAAAGTGCTCTATATGGCTATAGAATACATACCTGTAGCACGAACAACTCCCGCATGCGCATACGAACTCAATACTGTGGCAGCTGAATTTCGGACATTCCGGATTGTCTGGACACGAGCATTGGTACCAAGCGGGAAAGCGACGCTGTAGACCACCGCCACCCCAGGCGTTGGTCTTGTGGTGGTTTAAGGCGGTGAGCCAAATGAGGAGAACGATAAGTGAAGTGGCTAAAAGAGGCTTCATTGTTGTGATGTGGTGATTTTAAGATTTGGAATCAGGATAGTTTTGCGATTTTAAAAAATCCTGAACTGCTGTTTAAGCTTTGGTTTAATAATATATTATCTTATTAGTTGTTCTTAGTTCAAATTTGCCGATAGTCAGTTTTTGGTCTTGCTTCTGGAGGTTGTATATGATGTCGTAGGTTCTTTTTTTTCTGTTGATTTTTTTCTGCGGATTTTTTTCTGTTATTTTTTTAAAGTTGCCCCTGTTGCAGATTTGTTTTTTTTTAGGTTTGCGATTGCTTGCTGTTTTTATGCGTTTAGAAAAGTATAATTGATTAAAAAAACTAAAACATCGATCTACGCGTTATCATTATATTTCATAAAATATTCACAACAACATTCCTCGCAATGTTAAAGATCCAAAAATCCTCTTTTAACCCCTTATTTATACTATTTTATTCTCTACTATCCCTCCCTGTCTGTCTGTCCATTCTACCTACTCAGCCTCTTATATACAACCACCCTCATCCCTCACCCCTCGCCCCTCACCCCTCACCCAATTAACTAATTGTCACTAAATACTCTCCCCATCATTGCATGTGAGTTCACAACATAGAGTAAGATGACGCCAATGTATAATGAGCAGGTTATTCAATTAAAGAATACACCAGATGAACAGTGTAGTATATATATATATATATATTATAGTATATGCTTATTTAATATAATAGCAAAACATGTGGGGTTTTGTAAAATATGTGTCATCTATTTGTATGGGAAATATTCGATTTGACGTAAAATTCGCGGAATTCGAGGCTCTGTAAATTAAGTATTTTCGTTACGTACCCTTTTAAAAGATATGCGTTATCGGAAATCAGATCGATGAAAATGCGTGAAATAACAGAAATAATAGAAAATATATTTTTGTGTTGCACAAAAACATTAACATTTTAAATGATTCATATAACACACGTAAATACTTCCGAAAATAAATTCTCAAAAGGAGCGATTTTTTGCAGAGAAGACACATTTAATAAAATAAGCCATAATGCCTTCTTTCTTAATTACAGGAGACAATTACAATTACTTATCTCCTTATTGCTTCCAGTTATTCTATTTCGATAACATAAACGATCCACTCATAACCTAATTATCCTGGTAGGAAATGCAACTACACCCTTCCGTATGACGTCGCAATGACTTTGCACTATAGACTGTATATGATATCATTAAAAAGCTGTTAGTTTTAGATAAGTGTTAACATGATCACGAACTCAATTAACAGCACTGCAGACATTTTGTTCCTGTACACAGGGTTATTGTCACTAATCGCATGCATGAACCATTGTAATGTAATTTGATGATTTTCCGGTGTTGTCGGTTTTTTTTTCATAAAGATGTTAACTGGACTTGTATTCTCCGCTCCTAACCATTTGTAACCACGCCTGAATAGGTTATCGTAACCATCAACAAGGATCTATCAAGCAAGAAAAGAATGTATGTTTCGTGTTTAAGAAACATTTAAAAAAGGTATTGTCTCAAATTAAACCGCGTTTAGAACTCAATTATTAGGTTACTATCAAGCAAGCAAAGAATGTATATTTCGTGCTTTAGAAACATTTTTAAAAATAATTATGCCTCAAATTAAATTGAGTTTAGAAATCAATATTAGGCTACCTACAACAAATAGATCTTTTTGTCCTTTATCTAAGCTCTACATCTTTGTCCAAGATATATAACTTATATTAAACTCACGTCTCGAAAGAATCTAGAAAAATCATGAGGTTTGTCTAACGTCACGACGTTCCACGAGGCACAATCAATCAATATTAAACATTACCGAAACCTTTTCTCTAAGTTTTCTCATGTTCTCTTATGAGGTATTATGAATTGCATTGCCGAATATGTGGATCGTTTATCAGTCACAAGCCCCATGTGTTTTCGGTGTCACAAGTGCTCGGTCGATGAACTTATCTACATGTAGGTCAGACAAGGAGGTGACGTCATTGTTTTGCTTGTGACGTCATGTTTGTAAGAACATATCACGCGAGCACAAACCATCCGTTTTTCTCCCTTTCCTTGTTTATTGGCCATCTACTTTTCAAAAGCATTTGTCAAAACCAAACAATTGTATGATCATCGGTATAAGGAAAACAAAGTGACTCGTATGTGCCTATTGTATCAGACATAAAAACAATGTGTGGGGATGTTTTGGGCAAGGTTTTTGTGTAAGAGAGATGAGCGAGCTAACACGGGAAGGCGAGTGTGTGGGGGTACCGGCCGCGGGCGCTCCCCTTCGATCCGCCCCTGTACGTTAAGCTTTATTAGAACGATGCTCGCGTGAAATCCTTTGTCTTGAAGAATTGCACCCCGTGAACTATCAACTATCGCTATATAATACTTATTTTAGTATAAGTAATCGTAATTTATATTTATTACTTACATCAATATTTGCTTCCAGCATATCTCATCTGACAACCTATTTTCTCTTTTTCCCTAAAATAAGGTCAGTAACTTATAATGCTATTTATTTATGTGATTTTATGGAAATTACTTAATCTAGAATGATTAGAATTATAAGCTTTTCTGAAAGGTTCCTTAGGAGTGAATTATTTTACTATGTTGAGCTGGTTTCGTTTTCGATTAAGGGTTTCCAGATGCAATATTTCTGGATTCGAGTTTGCCTCACTTTCGTTTAACTTATAACAAGATTGGTAGCCTCATATCATATCCAGTGAATATAGGTTTTTCACGCGTAAGTCATTTTTTTTTCTCATTTTTCAGAGGAAGGCAATGTGCTGAACATTAAGAGTATGAACACGGAAGCATGACACACATTTAAACAATGCAATTATTTGTAAAACCTTTATAAAAAACCTTTATATACCTTTATATATCATTCAATTTATCAATTATTCTTTGATATCAAAAATCCCCTTGATAGATTCATTTGATAACGATTTGTTTTTTTTTAAAGGGAGGCGGTGTTCTGAACATAACGAGCGTTACAAAAGCACATGCCGGAGATTACCGAATGGTTGCGAAAAATGACGAAGGCAAAGCGGAAATCACGTGGTCACTTGACGTACAATGTGAGTATATCAAAAAGAGTAACCGAAAAAGGTATTTAACACCGTTCGGTAAATGTTCGAAATGTTATTGTTAGACCGCGTTCACGCAAATGAAAGAGCTCCGAAAAAAAACATGAAACCCGATAATTTCGAAAGCCACATTTGTATAAAAACATAGAATTTTAGCAATTTATCCCCTCTGTTCACGCTATGATTTAGGATATATTTTGGCGTGAACGCGTCACATTGATAACACTAACCTTCAAAGCATATTCTATCCCTAGCATTATTGTAAGCAATAATAGTACAATGGTTAATCGTTATATCAGAAACGAGCAGTTTGTTAGTAAATATGTATAAATTTGGACGATGTCCCATTCGAACGTATGAAAAACCGAACTGGGAGATCAAAGGATCGCCAAGACCTTTTTCTTCAAATATATATGTTTTGTATTCATTTACATGAGCACTGAATGATATTTCTCTATATTTCTGCTGGCCGGAAACGAACTCTCAACTTATCAAACCCGATGATTATTAGTAATATCGGAATGCTTTTGTTCTAAATTTACCTGCATGGAACAAAGAAAAGATTGCACCGGTAACTCTGCACAAATATGTCAGCAGAATAAAACTGTGTGACCATATACTAGTACATGTAGAATGTTTAATCAGTTATTGAGTCACCGCAACCAGTTTTTGGGTCACTTACTATTTGTCATAGAAATAGCATTTAATATACATTTGTTAGACAAATAAAAAGAAAATAAACACATAAGTATGTTCATGCTTCATTTGTTCCGTAAAAAAGTATATTTCATCCTTTTTCTTTTGAAAATAGTGAGTGACCCTAAACTGATCATGATTCAAAACCGATTTTCCCTTCTTCTATCACATTTATATTTTTAATTCTATAGACCCAGCCACTATAGAGAGCCTAACCGAAAGTCTGACCATCGAGCAGGGTCAAAATGCCAGTTTCGAGTGTACTATCCAGGCCTAGTAATACAATCCAGAAGTAATACTATATTTTATATAAAATGAAACACATACATGTGAACATGTATGTACCTTGTGAATACATTGAAAAACACGGTTTCGTAAATGAAACCCTTTTCCCATTTTCCTTAAAATAGTGAAATATACTAATATTACATTAATATGTTTTACTTACATAGACCCAGCCACTATAGAGAGCCTGACAGAAAGTCTGACTATCGAGCAGGGTCAAAATGCCAGTTTCGAGTGTACTATCCAGGCCAACCCACTGACAGACTCTACTATTACGTGGACCAGGTAAGAATAATCCCTTTATATAATATACCGTTTGCAGTGTTTTTTTTTGGCATAGCATACACTGTTGAAATCAATATATTGAATTCAAAGGCGTCTCGTGGACATGACACAAATCGCGAGGCGGAGCGCTCCCAGACTAACCGATCGAATAAAAATAAGTTTTACTGTTTTTCCTTTCTATATGTGATTAAAACCTTATCAAAAGATGATTTCATTATTTACAAACACGGGTATTGGATGTCGTCATAAACACTTATTATTTAATACTATCGTTCATAATTAAAATATTGTTTATTAGTAAACACTTGTTATTCACTTATTTAAATTGTATATGTCGACTTCACTCTGTGATGTGTAGCACTGTCAGGATAACTTATGAAGTTCCTTTATTTGTTTAAGATACGCTTTTGCAATATATATTTCAATAGATTTTCAACAATACACATTTTTTAAACAGAGACGACTATTCGATGTCTCGCGCCGTCATCAAAACGGAAGAAACCAAATCGACTCTTTTGGTGATCGGAGCGACAAAGGACGATTCGGGCGAATTTACATGTCAAGCCAACAATGGGGTCGGAGAAGCTGCGACTAAGATAGCCAAACTCATAGTGAAATGTAAGTAAACTGTATATCAAATAAAAAAGAAGTTAAAAAAGAAGAGACAAAATATGTATGGTTAACTTGAAAATAATTTAAATGATTCGGGCGAATTCATGTGTTAAGCCAACGATGGGGTCGGAGAGGCTGCGACAAAGATTACGAAGCTAATCCTTAAATGTACGTAATAAATAATACATAAATAATGTTTATTAAATAATAAAAAATATGATTATAATGAAAATTAATAATAACCTTTATGATTCTAATGTGGCCATTTATACCGATTGAAAACGTAGGAACAAGGATCGCTAAGCTCGATGCCGATAAAGGAGAATTACGATTGATAATAAACTTATTGTGAATTGTATGCGTATAACAATAAAAATAAATAAATCGAAAATTAATAAAAAAAAAACGTGATAAAAAATTGCGTTTTTTTTTCGCAATATGAATTGATCGGAATGGACGCAATCAATATCAAATCAAAATTTTGCGAAAATGAAATGTAAGTGTCTCAAAAATATTAAAATAAAATGACTATGATAATATTCTTTAAAAAAAATGAGATCTATCTTTTTCGCTATGGAGGCTCAGCAACGAAAAATCGCAAAACGTATCGTGAAATATCACTATTACAAAACACAATGATGATGGTCTGGTTCGTAAAAATACAAAATGGACATATGCATATGAAAGGTATAAGTAATTGTTAAGAGCGAAAAAAATATATTTGATAAGTCTATATAGAAACGAAAATGTGCATTCAGTCTTCAGTGCTCAATTACTAATTGATCCCTGGGGGTGGGGGAGGGGGAGGGGGGCTATGTGTTGTCAGTTAATTATTACATTTTTTTTAATACGACAACTATCATCATCAGCCAATAGCCTTTTGTTTATTGTTGATTTCACCGAATGTTTTAATAACCGACTGAAAATATATCATTTGAATTATCACTCTAGAGATATGGAAGACAATGTGTACTTAGTCATGAGTGCATATAGTTATATTACCCATTTACATCACCTTATAATTGATTGAGTCCATAGTTCCTCTCACGGCATTTATACTTATTATAGTTTGTCATTTAATTGTGCGAAGTTTTTTTCCGCCTTCCTCCAAGTCCTGAGAAGTCAAACCAACCAGGCACAATCAACGTTAGAAATATATATTGTCATTTTACGATTTAAATATGTTTCCTAAATTATGTTCATTTTGTCAATGACGTCACAACAACGTATATTGCACGTCCCGACGAAGTAAGAA
>LQRL01008782.1:0-25156 GCA_001703475.1 Hydroides elegans
ATATATAAAGTCTATCAAATTATAATTTGGCGCAATCCTCAAATTGCTGTTCATTGATAGGTTGTAACTTACAATTTCTAATGTCGTCGTGTTCCGGGTGTTTAAATATATCGCTATCCTTAACATGCGTCATAATTGCGTCGTTGTATGAAATGGGTATTGCGTTTTACTTGTTTATCGCAGAAAAGTGTTTTTGTCCGTGTCGACGTCTGAAAAATTCCCCATAGACCGACATTACACGCTAGCTTTTAGTAATATAAATATCTTTGCTTACATGTTACCTCATAATTGTTTTTATATTTCTCTCTTTATATTAAAATGTAAAGTATCTTAGAACTGATTGAGTAATATGTGGAGCAGAAAATAACTTATTGGCATTGATGGGTACTTAATAATAAATCATAGTGATATAATAACATAGATTTGAATCATGTTTGCTCGTTTTAGTTTTTAGCAAGTTTCTGTCAGTCAAAAGTGATGAGATGACATAACACATAATATGAAATACAAATCATTCAGGTTAAACATTGTGGCAACTTCAGTAAGACGTTTACAGTTCAAACTAGTGAAGTTTCAGTTTATTTCCCAACATTATAAATACTCCGATTTGGCCTATAAAACAATATTTGTGAAATTATTTTGACATGATCTTATTCGTGATATTATTAAGTTTATCCAATTATTATATTTCTAAAGCTGACTGCTTGCGAAGTTTCAACGTCTTTGTATCAAGCGATAGTGAAGATCCGACTCTTTCGACCGACAAAGAATTATGTTTATTTCGCGAGTTCCCTATTGATGCACACGGAATGTGGCTGCGCTGTGAAAGTGAACAAGCTGGCAGGTATAATAAATGATACTTACATGCGTGATAAATTTGATTACTATGTATTGATTATTAGTAATTGTGTTTGAGGGCATTTAAACGCTCTGCATGTTATGCTATGTGGTATAAAATTCAAGATCAAACTATTTAGAAAGTGATAACAATTTTTTTGTATATTGTCGTGGAGATTAGTAATCCGTTGCTCTGTTAATAAAGTTTGATAGTGACGCGCTATTAAAGTATATTGTAGTTTATTAGTAAGCTCCTGGATACAATTCTGCGTTAAACACAAAACCCTTTTCGATATGATTGTTCGTTTTGAATAATAATAATACATTTAAACGAATTGTAATAACTGATTGCTTATTACGGGATATAATTAAGTTGCATGATTTAGAATTCAGTCATGTGTGTTTTATTTATCAAGTTATAATTAATTAAAAAGAATGCAAAAATGCATACGTATTGAATAAATGTACCATTGGCAGATTTGTAATCATCCAACACCATGAATTAGTTGACATTTTGACATTCTGTGAGGTGACAATGAAATACAGAGAGGGTGAGTATTTTTTTATTGATTCAAGTAGTTAATAACAGTATATACATTTGTAAATAATTCAAATTTTGACATCACATTGTCGAACGAAACCACAATATTACAATGAAAAAATATATAGCTTCAATATATATTAGAAAGTGCAAGCGTGCAGGAAAAAGTTAATTGCAACCAGCAGACCATAATCTGATTTTATTAGTCTCCCTGCTTTTAAAGTTTGTGAGCAAATATCTTAATATATACTATTGTCTATTGATACTGTATGAGTGATTTGTATGTAATGAGGGTAATACATTATCTAGATGCAATTCCGTTTTCTTATATTGTGCGCATATGTTTAACTGAATTATGTTGAGTTCCCGCTTTGATGTTTTTTAACTTTTTCGATTTGTTGTGATATAAATTTCAGAAATACGTCCTCTTTTTATTGGATCGGCCGTATATAATCCACATTATTCTGAAACATATGTTATGTTTTAATAGTTGAACCAACACGAGAGTGCTATGATTTCCTACTTCCGTATACCGGTGAAAATGACAGCACAGCAAACGGTGGGTTTTGTACGTTTTGGGTCAACATCATAATCAACCAGCCGTACCCGTTTAATATTGGGCTCTTTCAAGGCGATCGAACATGGCACGATGCTTCAAATAAGTGCAGGTATCAATTGCATACTGTTCTCTTTGTTGCAAATCAAATATTTTGAATTTTGTCCAGGACGTAGTATATATCGTTTATTGAAATGTAAAAGACTTTAGGTCAACATTTGAATGACTGAATACACATTGAGATTTAATAAAGCCATGTTCTCACGATTTTACTCACAATTTAAAATATTGAAATGTGATTATTTATTTTAGATGTTGAAAGTTATAAATGTTTCATTTAATACAATTTGTAAAGCGTAGATATATAAGACGCACAATGGTGTGTTTGTTTTATTAATTGAAATTCAGGTCCCCTTATCAATACTTGACTCCGATGTGTCCAACAATTTCGAATTCACAATACACCATCGACTTTTGTGATATACCGCGATGTTCAGGTATGATATTGAAAAGAACAAAGCCTATAGAACTTAGAAGCTAATGTAGTTTTATTACTGGTTAGCGTTAATGTAAAAATGCTGAACTGTTCTGATATATGAATGTAATATAATAAAATAAATTGTAAAGTGTTGTATCTTAATTATTTAATTTATGCTAATTATCTCTAAACATGTAAGAAAAAAATACATTATTCAAAAACTAATTCATGTTTCTCTTGTTGGTATGTAAAGAGTGTGCTTTAACATTGATGAATTTATTAACGTAGGTGAATCTTATTTGCCTATCAATTAATATTTGACTATGTTTATCAGTAGAATGCAATTAAAAGCATAAAAAAGGGTTAGCGTACAGCTCGTCTAATGATATTTATGTGTATCTAGTGGGCATAGTATTAGACGAGTTATGATCAATTAAATCAAATAATGTTAATAAAATATGTTCAATTATTATTTGAATGGACTAGTTTCATACCATTACATGATGCAATGCCATTTGTGACCCATAGTCTAAAAATTTATATTAATCAACAAAATGTCATATAATGATAATCAATACTATCTCATTTTTCTATATATTTGTTTACTCTATTAGCAATACCTGATTTCAATTTCTGTGAACCTAATCCGTGCATGAATCATGGTGTCTGTGAACTGGCAGAGTATCAAGCTTTCCATGGGTTTAGGTGTATTTGTCGATCAGGTTTCTATGGCCTAAAATGCGAATCATGTAAGTTATAGTTGAATATTATGTATTGAAAATGTTTTTGGCGTGAAACAAAATGAATTGGACCATTAACCGAATATAAAAATACTGACCTAAAGCGTTGTTAATGTAAGGAAGATACCATAATATATTAACTTACTTTTAAAAGTTCACATTTAAAGTAATTTGTCATGTATCCTATAACGTATAGGGCTGGGCTTTGGGTAACCGTTACCAGGAAAATTTTAAATATTTATTTTTGTTAAAGCTATGAAATATCTTCGACCATTGGTATGTTAGAGCCGTGTGATTGCATAACATCGTATTAGCAACTGAACGCATTACTGTATGCCCTATATTCAAATTAGTTTTGTTCGCAATATGGCTTTTTCTCACTCTGTTAAACTTAAACGTTTTTCAAAGATATTGACATGATAAACAGTACGGTGAGGCTAGTCCGTATCATAAATATAGTTATACAATCAACCGTTCGAGTTATGTGTTTCTTATTTTGGCATTAAGTTAATGTTTTTTTCTTTCTATATCGAACGTTAACAACAAATAATTGATGCAAGATAACAAATATTAAAATGTGTGTATTTATTATTGTAACAAATACACGTTATTCACACTAATTAAATATGTGTTTCAGTCGAGTGTCTGATTGAGAATGAAGCATTCACGGGTAATCTAGATCATTCCTTTTTGGGTGTACCCTGTATGGATTGGTCGGCAGGGGCAGGAACCCTCGGCTATACCTGGGAGCAATTAGGTCTACCAGATACCAATTTGGAGGCTGCATCAAACCATTGCCGGTATGGTGTATTAGCACACATTTAGTTAATTGGTTCAATATAACCTTTTGTTATTAAAAGATAGAGAAACAACTATTTAATCTACTTTTTGTCTTGGGACATAAATGAATATTAAAACCATGTTCATTTCTATATTTATATATAGCTATTATCATCATATCGAATATGTTATACAGTTTAAAGCAACGATATATAACATAAAACAAAATGTATATAACGGAGAGTGTTATAGTGTCCATCTTTGATGTTGTTTTCTTTAAAAATAGATATGTTTATATAACACAAGAGGTATTTAATGGAGGTATATATAAATAGGAAAAACTCTATTAAACTTGTTAAAAAGACAAAAAAAGATAAGAAGTAAGAAGTAAGATGAATTATATAATCATTTTGTCATAAGATTTCCAATAAAACAAGGACTTTCACCTGAGATAATAAAACATCATTTCAACCTGAGACAATAAAACATCATTTCAAATAAGTAATTATCCTCATATTGTATGCCATGAAACATAGTCATTTGAGAGTAAATAATATTTTCTAACATCATCAGAAAAATCATCTTTCGTTAGCTAAACTATACTTTCGCTTATATTAAGGTTTCGCTGCCACATATATTTGATATTAAGCTTTTCCATCGGTTTGTTTATATGTTTTAACTCTAATGTCTCTAATGTATTTTGTTGCACATGCCATCACGTAACTTTGTTTTCTATATTTTTTTGTAAATATCAACTGATTCAACTATTATCTCACAAATTTTCAATTCGACTGGAATAGTAAACGGATCATACCCTTATTATGATGATTTACACCCAAAAGTGATTAAACGTAGACTTTTATGAAAGCACTATCTAAAAATATATATTTTGCTGAAATTAATAACATTTTGACTTGAACATAATTTCATGGTCAATAGTTATATTTGTATTACTGTATTCGAATAAATAAATCAATAATATAAATATTTAATGGTTATAATGCTGTTGCAAAAGTATGTGCACAGTTGATCAAAGTACGTGTTATTTTATATATTTGATGTTCGCATGTGTTAGTTATTAGAATATCATTAAATGTATGTGTTTGTGCTATCAGGCTCATCCGAGATGTTCCTTATTGTTTTAATTACTACCACGCTGAGGTTTATCTGTTTCCATGTACTCTACCAGTGTGCCTAGGTAAAAAAATATAAACTTAAATAAAATTAATATTGAGAATCTAGTTCTTTTTGGTATATACCTTAATAAAAAGTATACTTGAACTAAATAATACAGTGAATAATAAGGAAACCTTAATGTGTGTCAAGTATGTACATATCCATATTTTTTAGAATGTCAGGCAATTTGATAGTGTCTAAAACATGTATGCTAACTATACATTTAACTCCTTTTAAAATATATATTCAATGCAATGCATTGTAGATCCAGCGGATTGTATGACTTCCGTGTACACTTACACTGGCGACAAAGATATCACACGGAATGGTCAGAGATGTGTTCCATGGAGAGAGGCTGCTGGGTATGAGGGACTGTTTGTGGGCAATATTGGAGATAATCAGTTGAGTATGGTTGTTGACCAACGGGAACTCATAAGTGACTTTTCTGAGTCGGAACTGCAAGTGATGGGAAACAAGTGCAGGTAATTGATATTGCTTAATGTATGTAACTGTGAATAGCTAAATAATATGTTGAATTTGCTTAAACAGTTAAACCTATGCTACATATAGCATAGAATCTCAGACAACTTTAAATTCTCAACTAGTTTTTTTCATTTCGTTTTAATACACGGTAAAGATGATTTTAATTTCGATAAAATGACGCTAGCATAGCTTTATAACCATAACTATACCATCACATGATAGACATACCAATTATAATGATACATCAAATTCGACATGCTACACAACACTGAATTACCATAAAAGCAGCCTTGATAAATGTATTTGAAATTGATATATTTTATTATTGATTATATTATATTGTTTATATCAAGGAATCCTAATGACGATCCAGAGGGACCCTGGTGTTATGCAGCTGAAATGATGCTTATGGCTGCGCAAACCATAATTATAAAGCCTCAGTACTGCGACATTCCACTTTGCTAGGATCAGGATTCATTTATTGTAAAGCCTCAGTACTGCGACATTTCACTTTGCTAGGATCAGGATTCATTTATTGTAAAGCCTCAGTACTGCGACATTTACTTTGCTAAAATCAGGATTAATTAATTACACGATAAATAATAAATAAGTAAAAGTAAGCGGATCATTAGACTTGTTGATGTTGTGCATGTGTGTATTGATATATCTACTGTATATTTCATAGCGACAAGTACTTTTAACATATCGAATTAATAGTATGTGTATTCATGACGATTTAATGTCAAATCGGAGAGAAATTCATCATCAATCATATACACATATTGAATGGTGGATATGTTTAAATCATAAGTCGCTAATATCTTTTGTAAAACCGTTTACGTATATAATCAACCAATAAATACACCTTTCTTTTGCAATGTCCTTTCAACGTACGCAACGATAAGAACATCCGAATAGCTTTGTATTGGCCAAAAAACTATCGTCATTCGAGTGTCCGCCAACAGCGATTCCTACAGCGATTCTTTAACAAAACGATCTCACAAGCGATGTGAGGGTAGCCGAATGTCCAAACACATCAAACATTTTTTTTCATAAATTAATGTGAATGATTTATTCATCCCTGCTCCAACGTAGATAGACATCCCTGCGGCAAAGCAAACGACCCATGTTTATCAATGTCCAACATGAGATCAATAGGCCTTTTGTTTCATTATCCATTTTATCCATTGATACTCATTTATAAGTGTCAATTATATCAGGTTTGAAGCATCACTCCAAGGAATGATGTTGCATTGTTAAACACTGACACTTAAGAGGGTGTTATTACAAAGGAATTGTGAGTCGAGCTTGTCGCGATGGACAATTCAGTAACATACATATACTTCAGGACGAAAGTTCCGCACATCTAAAAGAAAAGAAATCATAACAAAAACAAGTAGTGAGTGGATTCTATTTACATTGTCACTATATATGTTCTCACATGTCCGCAAGGGTATTTACAAAATTAGAAGTTTTTTAAATAAATAACTTGGCCCTGAAGATACATAATATCACAGTAATCAGCATATTTTGATTTCGAGTTTGTAACAACTCGGCAGGCATGGATCTATCTTTTACTAAGAGCCAAGTTTTAGACCCGTAGCATCGTTAATTGTTGATCGCTATCAATTCTTCTCTTTGCTTGACCTTTACTTTTATTTTACAATACAGCGACATGATTTTTGCCGCCAATAACCCAACAGATATGTTGACAGGGGCCTGGATAGTATTTACAATATGATAGTTTATACTCTGTTCAATATACCAATATACCAAATTTCAAATTGATATATCAAATTTTACATACATATTCACATCGATCTTGTAGTTAAATGCCTAAATTTAAAAGACGTTTTTGTTTGCGAATTTATCATTTTTCTTTGTATTGATTTCAAAATATACATTATTCAAAAGTAGAAGTCTTTTATAATTTCAAATTAAAATCATCGATGAAATATTTCTTAATGTTGAGACTGTAACCGATTTTCCTTTGATGAACTAAACATCCGGTTTCAAGTTGTACATAAGTTCATAGTTAAATCAATCATATTTGCTTTTTTCGACTCTGAAAAAACACCATAAAATACGAAAATTGAGAACCGACTTTCAATCAAATCTTTGATTGAAATAATTGGATCGGATTAATTTGACTGATAATCAAAATGTCATAGTTAGGTAAATATACTTAATCTAATACATTACTATACTGATAAAGGATATGGGTAGATTCTACCCCAGCGGAATATAATTCCGCCAGGACTACTTTATTAAATGTAAAATTGCACTGACACAGTCGTAAATACAAGGAGACATTAAGCATATTCATTATAAGTGTAATGATAATGCTGTAGTAAATGCCGCGGGCGCCCTCTTACTCGATCACACCTACTCGATCCCATTTTGAAGGCGGCAAAATTATGCGTTGGCATCAAAGCTGTCTCAGTGTTAGAGCTGCCGAATGACTCTAGAAGCTCTTCATAAACGAATGGGATTGTTTTGGTTAATCCAGCGCAAATAAAGAAATCAAACCCTGACGCAAAGACCATTAGCCAAGTATATCTGTTTTGGATTCAGATATGTCTATTGGTTGTTTGTGATTTATTTTTATTTATTTATATAAATGTATCTATAATTCATGGCTATTTTTGAAATAAAAAAGATGTTATATTGTGGGTTATCTTTATTTGTTCATTTATTCATTCAAACTAACGAATAAAAAACATGTTTTAGCTCTTTGCGATGCTTGATGAATGTGTCAGAGTAAGGGATTGGCCCCATATTCCCAGCTATTACCTCAACCTTAAACTTACACCCCCCCCCCGCATTTTTACTTAGGTTTTAAGGCATAAGTGGGGCGGAGATAATTGGTCCAGTTCACACGGAAAGCAACAAGGCGCGACAGCGGTTAAGCTGTCCAACCATGCCGTTTTTAGCAGTATTTGCTGTAAAATAAGGTCCGGTGAAAATTGTTTGCCTTGTTAAATATTTGTTTGGATTTAGAAAAACAGTAGAAACAACATTCAATATTCCATCTATTATGTTCTAAAAGTAAATGCTTTTAATTTAGGAATAAAAAACTATCTTGTAGATGATTATCTAAAAATATATCTAAAGATTATTTCAGAGATCAAATAATCGAACTTTCAACTCATGGAAAATGCTACTTTTATTTTAAGTTTATTTTAGTATTCAAAATAAGCAAACTTTATTTATATTTAGTTTATTTTAGTTTTTTTTAATAAGCAAACTTTAGTTATATATTAATATAGATGTACAACCATGACGCACCTCCACGATATATCCATAGACAATTGACCAGCTTAACCTACATTTACTCCGTCTGACCTGTTGTGGGACGTCGATAGCCTATCGTCATATCACAAAAATCAGTATCTGGGGTCAATCACACAAATCTGGTGCAAGTGCATAGGAATTCAGCTGACTCAGTGATTCGGTTGAGTGCAATAAATGTGCGTTTCAGTAAGATCGAATTAGTCATTGATCAAGCCCCTGGTTTTAGAAAATAACATTGCCCTATCATGTAAAACTGAAACATGGCTGAAATCTGATGATGTTTGAATCCCCCGTTAATTTACATCAAATGGCTTTTCTCTCTCTTTCTCTTTAGAGTTGATTATAATGTCTCAAATAGTGGCGGCATCGTCATACTGTGTAAAGACGAGTTGGATCCTAATGTCATCAACACATTTTTTTCATGTAATAATAGGTCAATGAGGATGTTATGCATATACCAAAACCTCCGTCCTTTTCAAGTGCGCAATTTCTACCAGAATTTACAGATTTTTTGGAGATATTCGGTTGTTCATTTTCAAGAGTTCGCCGAATCGTTGATAGCAAATATAAAGTCGTAAATACTTATTAAATGAATTTACATTATGTGCAGTTTGACTTGGTACATAATTGATAAAAATCGACCAAATTCTTTTGAAGTTACAGAGATTTGAACAAACCGGACACTTCTTTTGTTGTCGAGTATACTTTAATCTGCATTCTATAACGGATCAAAATGCGGCCCTGTCTAAAGCAGCGAAATGTGTATGTGACATTTAAAGATGGATGACGATACACAAGCTGAAACTGAATCGGGACAAAACAAAGTTTGTGATAATTTAGAGTAATATAAACCTCCAAATGGAAGTGTGTCGAGCAATATAAACATCCAATTTGAAGTGTGTCGATACTTTTTAAAATTCATATGTTCGTCATCAAACTATTTGCTTTAGTTCTTTGCTTTATTTTTTAAGGAAATTTTATTCGTATATGAGTATTTTTACTTATGCTGCAATAGTTGCAATTATGAATAATATAGAAGATCAACTCAACCTAATTGTTGTGACATTTGTACCGAACATCGACAACGAGGAAACGCAACATAGTCAACCATGTGTTGAATCAACATTATTTAACTTAAACATGAATTCTTGTCAAAACTATTGATTAAATCTATACACCGTGTGTCATGAGTTGTTAATTGGTATAGCACTATATTTGATATGAAGGTTATACAAAATATATGGAACTTTTATTTATCAGATTAATTAGAATTGTAAAGCTTAAAGTGTTTAAACAAAATGCATATAATATAATGGATATTTTAAAGATATCTCCTAATCAAATAAATCAGTCTTTCAATCCAATTCGTTAACGATTTTTGTCATTGTCTGCTAATAAGATTCATTTCAGATAAAGTAACGTTATTTAGCGAGATTAATAATTGATTAGTGGATAATCACATTTCTACTCTGTGTATCCGATTCAATTAACACGTAAATCCTTGAGAGGCCAATTACCGTCGTAGTTTACCCATGAATAATTGGCCATGTGCATATCAATGATCTGTTCCAATTTTATCCGCATCCATTTTTAATACTAAACATCTTTTCTCGTTACATATCCACAAGGTAAAATATAAGTATATTTTGAATACAATACAATACACCAATTAACCAATAGCATAAGTGGTATTGTAAATATCACGCAACAAAGCATAATAATTAGGTTATAATCATATTAGTGAATATTGTAACTCGTGTGTTTGATTTCAGAAAACTGGTCGATTTAAAACCGATCGAAGACGGATAGAGCCATTTGGTTATGTCGTTTATATATATTTGTAATTTTGGGATTACTAGTCAAATAATTACACAAAGACTATGTAAGTTTTAAAAATTACACATTGTGAAACAATTTAACATTAAGATATGAGTTCAAATTAAGAGTATAATTTCAAATTAGACCATGATTTAACTTAATTCAATGTGATATATCACGGCAAACGCTTATATTTTTGCTTTATCAACATATGTGTCTTTTTCTTGAAAAATGGATATAGTTCATAAATGACAATTTGTCAACATATGTGTCATATGTATATAGTTCATAAATAATAATTTGTCAACATATGTGTCTTTTTATTCAAAAAAAGAAATATAGTTCATAAATAATAATTTGTTTGATTATATATTATGCTTCAATTCTATATATATGCAAGACTTATGGGCAGTTTCAAAGCTCGTGATTTAATCTTAGATTATATCGGGTAGTATTAGAGCTTATCCAAGACTGAAATATCAAAGACTAATCTAGGACTGTTTCAGTAATCTAAAATCAATTCTAGAGTATTTTTATGTTTCGGTCCTTTTGAGATACTTAGATAAATGAATCTAGGAATAATTTCAGATTAATTATCATGTCTCATGATAATATGTGTATTATGTTGAAAAACGTTGTTCCTGACATTTTTCTGAAGCATATATTCATTACTATATATCTATGCATCAGTACATCGTGTTTGGCCCTTCTGTCTGTGTTTGATGACACTTATAAATATGCGAGTTATTTCTCTGTAAAAGGTTGGCAGTCTACTATTCAAATCTATTGCAAGGTGTTAAAGTATTTCGGTATTTGTACTTACACACATTCCAATCATCAAAATATAGTACAAACAATTGGATTTCACTGTAGAGTTCATATTAAGCTAACAAGATAACAATTGTGGCACTCATATCTGAAAGTAAGGCCTTTGATCATACAGCCTTAGCTTAATGCCATGATGTTATATACATTGTCATAAACCATAAACTGATGTGAAACTTTTGGACAAAAAATCTATTTTTCTTATCAATCAAACTAATTCAAGAATTATATACCGTTATATGTACGTTGTGATTCCAAATACAATTATGAAAGAAAAAAAAACACAAAATTGGAATAGAAAAGGCAACATTTGCAAATGATACCCGGCTTAATCCTACTAGCCCCCAGGATCACATTTTCAACCTTAGATCGGTCATGATCCATAGATCTAAAACGCGATTTTTTTCTACTATAAGACTAATCCCCTGATTACAGTCATTCTAAAATTAATTTAAAGCTTTGAAACTGCCCATTATATATGCAGCATAGCCAATTATCAAACAGCATCCTTTTTCACAAGCATTTTGGATAAATACTAAGCCGGCGATGGGGTGTTCGAAAAAGCATGTTGCTATAATTGTGTCCATCACGATAATAGTCATTGCTATTGTGATAACATCAGAGCGTCTAGCTGTTCATATGGCTTCAAGTAAGTTATGCATTTATATTCTCATTATATTAACAGGTTGATCTAATAGTATATTTAAGAAAATTAAATTAAAGTATTCTTATTATATCCTAACACTTTATGAAATTAGGAAGGTTCAGTAACGAATACATTATTATTTCTAAAACATCCATTTACTAGCATACATCACATCACATCAATGATCATGTCTAGTGAGTTGGATGTATGATATAAACCAACTGAAAAAAACTGTTTAATACACTTTGAAACAGTAAATCAGCGTCTGTTTGGGATATCAAAATATTCAGATATTTAATATTATATTATTTATTTTATGTTAGACCACCCTATGTTAATAGGGTGTTATTTCTGTTATGTTATCATGTATATCACAGTAAATCATAAACGCATTCGGACATTCATGGCTATGGCAAATGTGTTTGGACGTTCAAGGGTATGGTAAATGTTGGTTTGTGCGAATACATAATATTGGTTAAGTGCAGTGGCAGCACATTTCAGAGCTCAACAAAGGTCAATTAATTTAAGTGGTTTAATCCAACGGATTTTAATGACAATTGCATCAAATAAAAGCTAAAAGAGTGTCACGAACCATTTTGGATATATTTGGGAAAATCAAGCTATTGAAATATGTTTATTTGTAAAACAACAAACAAATCTATAAAATAAATAGGTAAAAATAGAAACCTATGTGATTAACACTAGCATTAGCATCGAACAATGAAAATCATGTAGGTGACACTACAAGGCACTCATTAGCTGTTACTTGCGCCATTAGCCCTGTTCAGTAGTAATAGTAGTGGTAAAAGGAGATATCAATGCCACACAATGATAGTAGTATCGAAAGGAGATTTCTACACCGAATGTGTTACAATATGAGCAATTGTAATCAAATACTATTGCTAAATTGAAATCAAAGGGATAGTATTTTTAAATAGCAGTGAAGTTGAAAAAATCATATAAACCGGTGTCGAAATATATGACATTATTTGATAGAACATGTCTGAATCAACAATAAGCATTCAAAAAGTCACCAATGATCGATCAAAATCGTTCGAACGTGCCAGGAAGCGGTTCTCCTGAGAAAATGAAAAAAAAATCAATAAAAAGTACACAGGAACAAATTTTGGATAGATTAGAAAAACAGGATAAAAACATCACAGAAAACAATAAGTAGAAAGTACGACAAATTGAGCGGCATAGAATCTATTCTTAACAATACCATATCTCGTTTAGATGCAGTGAATAACTGATTCTTTGAAATGCATACGAATGTTGAAAGTGTTTGGGTAGAGATAAATGATCTCAAAAAGCAGATAAACGAAAAGAAAACTCTGCCAAAGTTAATCGAAAAGGAAAATGAACTTACCTATCTACAAAATGCTTTGATTGGTCAAAGAAACGATTTAAAGCAGGTATTTACTCGCTTGGAGGACTATTCACAAATACACAAATTATTGTTGTCGGGTATTCCCGAATCAAGGAATAAGAACTGTGTCCAAATAATCTATGAAATAGTTAGAGTGCTCCATCTATCAGGTGCGTAGAGAGAGAGCGATCGACAAAGCCCACCGCATGGGTCCTCATCAAGGAAATGAAAGGTATAGACCGATTTTAGTACGTTTCACCTCACAAAGGGCAAAGGACACTCAGTCGAAGTTCAGGTCTCCCGAATTCGCCTTGCTCTGTTCGACCCAAACTCTCCAAGGAATCACAGAGAGAAAGTACGGTGCTGCACAAAGCCCATCGCATAGGAAAGCAAATCGACACCGCCTGTAAGGTCTCTAGCAGCAACATCATTTACAAGGGACGTCCATATGGAATAGAGAGCATCAAAGACAGCGGTATTTCTCTCCACACAATTCACCAACGTGAAACTGCGGACGCTATAGTTTTTTTAAGGATATCTTAGCCCGCTCTCAAATTTCTACAATTGCAATATCTTGGTTAATTGTGCGAAACACACAAGTGTGAAGCATTACTGCCAGATCCACCGGGCTGAGCTATGCAACGAAACGAAGCTCGCAAAAAACAGCGCGTGAGGTAAAGCAAGCCGTTCGTGAATTCAAAAGGACCCATCCCGGAAATTGAAGCTCACCGAAGAAGATGACCTCAATGTCATGAAAGTTGGCCTTGTTGCCAAATTTCAAATTCCCAACCTTCGCAAGTTTCTAGTCGCAACGAGTAACACATCGATCATAGAGTGCAACACATCCGATAGATTTTGGAGTTGCGGTTTACATCTGGATAAACGATCGTTTAGCACGCGCTGGGCCTAAACAGGTAAAATCAACCTCGGGAAATTGATCGAAACACTCCGCTCTCAGATCAACACCGAAAACCGTGTGTAACCTGATCTTTAGATATTCACCACCACATTCTACCACCTTCAATTTAAAAGACTTGTGAAAACCAAACGATATATTCGAGCTTGTTGAGGTATATAAATAGTTTTGTTATGGAATCTTGATGATCTGAAAACAGTATCATAAAGTGTTTACAATCCGAAAGTGTCTTCGTATACTTTATATATTCTCCACGATCCAATCATTGTATGACTTCAAAAGCTATTATTTTATTGTTTTGCTATCGAGGTACTATATGAAACACTTTTTATTATATAATCAAGCCTTTTGTCCCATAGTGCCCCCATAGCAGAAGATCATGCTGGTGGTGATTAGTCCCAATGGGCTCCCAGCATTACTCTCAACTTCAGAGATATTACTTATTATCCTTGCTATCGAGGTATTTACTTTATATGACAACCTTTTATTATATTATCAAGTTTTTTTGTGCAAAACGCTTAAAGGAGTTAAGATTCAAAACTAAGCGATCTTGCAAGGGGCTTGTACTGTGTCGATGTGTGAGTTGCAACATTACATACACCGTATGAATGGTATGAATATCCTTTCGAAAGAAATGTGAATACTCAGCATTAATGATATACTTACTAAAACATTAGCTAAAGGGATGGCAAATGTGCTTCCTCAAATCATCCATAACGATCAGTCGGGTTTGTTTAAAAGGTAGATATATTGGGGAAGGTGTGCGGTCTATAGAAAATTTGATTGAATCATGTGACACAGATGATTAACCGAGTATTATTCTACAGTAAGATCCTTTTGATTCAGTAGAATGGAATTTTCCGATTGCGGTTCTGGTCAAGATTTATCTCCTGGATAAACTATTGTTATAAATATATTTTTAGTTGTGTTGTGAATAATGGGTATAGCTCTAACTGGTTTCAACTATCTCAAGGCGTGTGTCAAGGCTGTTCTCTTAGTGTCTATATGTTTCTCTTATGTGTTGAAATAATGGCATGTATGGTTAGAGAAAACAACGATATTGTAGGTTTAAAGGTTACCAATAACAAACACAAACTGAAACAATTTGCAGATGATTGTACATGTACGTTAAAAAATGAAGCTTCTGTTCATTATCTTATATTGAAAATTAATGTATTTTTAAACATATGTAGACTTAAACTTAACCTTGAAAAGTCACTATTATTCTATTTGGGTCATTGGAGAAATAGAGAAGGAACGATTATGAATATGAATGTAGCACATGATGTTTTTGATATGTTAGGTAGTTGTGTCGGCAGAGATCGTGTTAAAAAGCGCAGCTAACTTTACAAACTTTACAAAGTAGGCAGGAATCTGGTTTCAAAACCATTTGCAACATCTAATTTGATTTATTCCTTAACGCTTGCAGAGTGCAAAACGTCAAACATAAAAAACATTCCAATCGATACTAAATAACTTCATTTAGAAGCAAAAACCATGATCTCGGAACAATTTAGCTTTAGATGGTTGGACATTGAATCTGAAGCAAAAGCACTTTGGATGTCATGGATTTATCGAATATCAAAAGCACAGGGTGAGTTGACACAGCACAAAAATATGTAGATGACATTGGATGACTTTATTTCATATTAAGGTGTTTTATGATATACAAAACTCGCCAAAAATGCCAAAGTTTTACATGGATATATTAAATTTAGTATGCCAAAGAAATATTATCAATCTCAAAATCTAAATGTATTATCGAATAACAGTATGATTAGAATCGGCAATACAACTAGTTTTCTTCCTTGATATGAAAAGGGTGTTGTGTACATACATGACCTTTAAAACTATGCGGGTGCATGACTATCGTTTAACCCAATTCCAAATAAAGTGTATTATTACGTACTTTGGAATTATAGATTCAGTTAAAAAAAAACAGTAAATAAAGATCCTGATCTTCAAACATTAATGCGAGAAGACAAACCATATATAAACTTCTTATCAGATATATGTAGCTTAAGGATGGAAAAGTTCTAAAGATTAGCAAATCAAAGAGTAAACATTTTTAAAGCTGTTTCATCATGTTTAAAGTAGAACCTCCCACTTGTATCAATCGATGCCTAGACCCATTTGGAGTTTCAAATGATAGCATCCTTAACAGCATGAGCCTCTGCAAAACATCTACCAGATATCCACGGCTATTAGCTTTGCAATTCAAAATTGTACATAATATTGTTAACTGCGCTACAAATATCAAAATAATGGGGAATCTCTGAATCAAACCAGTTTACTTATTGTAAAAAGAATACTTTTAATGTAGAGTTGTTTGAATGCCAGATAACACAGATGTGGTAAAAAACTGTACATCCTGCGTTAATCTGAGGGACTTTTCAAGGATTAAGGAGAGATGAGTTTTATTTGGGACGTATGATAAGGCAGTAAATAGGGTGTGTGTTAGTGTTAAGATGCGAAACGAAAGCTCAACAGAAACAAGTTTTCATTGAAAATCTATTGAAAAGAATATTTATATGTATTGTATCTCTCGCTGAGAAATTCTTGTCTGTAAAATGGAACAACCACCAGACACTTATTAAATCTAGCTGTAAATAAAAATCAATTAATAAGCAAAACAGTGTTATTTAAATATTGTCTAAACAATTATATTTATGAAACTTTTCATTTTGCAAGTATAATAGAAGCGTTTTGTGCTTTCGTGTTTTTGCTTTGTGATGTCTATGTTTCCTGTCTGTTTGTAAAAGTCCTAAATGTAAATGTACGTTATATATAACAAAAATACCAAAAATACAATAAAACAAAAAACAGCATACTGTGCATGGTTTTGATAGATATTATTTAAAATTAAATCGATCTTATATAATTATCTATATCAGAAAAACAACAACATATACACATTTTGACGTCAATGTAAATGGTCAATGTGTGTTTTGTGCATAACATATTGTGTATGGTTTTGCTAGTTATTGATGGATAATCTACATTCAATTATTAAACTTAATCAATATAAAACTTCACAGTTTGAATTTATACTTTTACAATATTCAAAATTATATAACAGTTTCACACTAAACCGAACTAAGAATTTGATTTAAAGAAGGAAAACAAAAAGAAGAAATGATAGAACAACATACAACAACTACAGACCATATGCCAAGTGGTACGTATGTCACAATGTGCATGTATTATATTGTAGCTTTACAAATAGTATTAGGTTAAAATAAAATCATAGTTTACATATTGTAAAAGTAATTACACTAGAATATAGCCAATAATTCACGAAACTATTATTTGTATAAATAAATTGTATAGTGTGACACACTATCGTTTCATATTTTTTCAGAATCAACTACGCTTATAATAACTACAGAAAGCCTGACTACAGAAGCTCAATGTGATAATCTTTAACTTTCAATTTAATTAACAATGCATATTCATTTTGAAGTGCATATAGTCATTTATAATGTGTATATATAATATTATTCATATTGTATATGCCATGATACGTTTTCATGGTTAAATTCTTGTTTTATAAAGTTTAGTTTAATTTGAAAAACTCTTTTCATAAAATAATTCAATATAATTTTTTCTTTTTATTCGTATTTAGATAAAATTTTGTAATGTTATTACTAGTTGTTCAATTGTATTTGTATGTATTTTATAATGTTGCATTAAGTTATTTAAAAACGAATCACAATTAGAATAGCTGAAAGTGAATATATTTTTGCCTAAAATAAAATAAGACTTCGATAAATTATTGTTTTCAGCAGTGTTTAATTAACTTAATATGTTATTTCATGCTAGCAACAACACAATATGTTGCCCAAAGCAATGAATGCATGCGACGTGGTTGCTGCTACGCGTCATACATTGGTCCGCGCGATGTTTCCGTGAATGGAAATACTTGTCTAATGTGGGAGGACATACTGATATACGACACGCTAGAAGATTTGATTGTACTGAATCTGTTTCCAGAAGAATCTTGGCAAGAGATCGGTGAAGGTGAAAGATAATTTTATTCAGATGTGTGCAACTAAGTTGTTATCAAGAGAACAATGCTTGCATAGCAAGTAACATTTGGTTGTTTAATGTCGTTATATATTTAATTGTGCTACAGGAACCCAAACAATCTTTCATTTGGACCATGGTGTTTTATTCTCAACGACGATCAACTAAACATGGAAGAATGCGGAATAACTGCATGCATAGGTACAATATTATATAAATGCTATATCAAATCTATTGTGTGCCACTAATACAGAATAAATCTACGACAAACTACAGATATATGTAATTATATTTTTTTTTCTAGTTTTATATATTTTATATTGGTACACTATAACCATTGTTATTATATACATCCACTAATATAGCTAATGAACGCTGAATGACTCTTACCAAAACTTTTTTAACTTACTCAAGGTACCATATTTGATTAGTTAAATTCAAATTTTAGGAAGAATATGGGAGGACCCTTGCCACCCTAACCCTTGTGCAAACGGGGGATCTTGCATATGGAATGGAGCATTGAATAGCACGAGCTGTGAATGTATCGAGGGATTTGGGGGCCCGTACTGTATCGGTAGGTTGACCTATATTAATTAAATAATAAATCACTTTTAAATATAAACCTTGCAATGCATGGTGCAAAATGTATAACTACGGATGACTTTAGAGTCCCGTATAGCAAATCTATGATAGTTTGATGGGAATGGTGGTTCTCTCTGTAAGCTGACAAAATATGGTATTTTATGCTACCATATTTACCATTACAATCTGAACAAAATTGATATTATAAATAGCCAAATTTATAATTATAACATGACTATATTTATCATTACCATGTAATAGTTCAAAAAATAAATTAGTCATATACAGTTATAAAAAGAATGGAGTACCTTAACTATATTAAGGTCACGTATATCGATTGCTTTCCACGATGGGAAAAACAAAATAGCACGAAATGTAAAAGGGCAGTCCGTTCTGGCAGTCATTACAGTTAATGTGTAGCATTAAGATGCACTTTATTGCATTCTGAAATCAGAAAGGGGTTTTCTATGTGATAAAATAATATCACTCTGATACCATATTGAGTATCAGAAACCATATTGATAATATACATATAACTTTATGATAAGAAATGAGAAACCAATATAAATCTTTGAAATAATACAGTTTTATCTAGTTAACATCTCAATGACATCTTTATACAACATGATTACTCAAACGTCATTAGTATAGATAATGATTATTGTATATTTTGAGTTTTATATAGTCTGTTGGCTGTATTATTTTATGTATTCAATAAATCATTTCATTTTTCCTAAAGCATCATGTGACGCACCAGTACCTCATGATATACGCGATCAAACTTTTACTTATAACACAACATGGACAGCAAACGGCTATCCATGCACTACTATGGCAGTGGTGGGTGGTGACGAATACAATATGTATTCCTGGGGACAATGCTTTTCAAGGTAAACGTTTTTTTTAATTGCAGGGATTTAGATCGGTAAACTAATGTGTATATTTTAATTTAAAATCAATTATTTCTATAGTTTGTTATTCACGCCATCATCAATTATATGGCGAAAATGAAACTAACGTATTATAACCCGTTGCTAGATAAATATATATTACCAAATGTATTGTTAATTAGTTTTGTGAATATATAAAAAATGTTGAGTTTGATTTATTGACATTAATATATCATAAAAGCAACAGAATCGGAAATATTAAATGTCTAATAACCGTTCAAGATTTTAAATTTTGATATAATTGTTAATTAGATGCCTATTGTTGTGTATGTTATTTCACAGTATCCTGTTACCTGTAACGGGCTCAGTATGTGCTTTCTTTTCGGTACATGGGCCACTAAGTGATTTCTGCAGCATATGTTCTGAGGACACAAATCCAGGTGGTAATATACTGTGATAAGCCATACTCTTGACATACAGTTGCTATACTATGCATCATGCACTACTAAGATACAATGTCTAAATTGATGTTTCAATATGTTTGCTTGACAATGTATTTAATTTAATTAATGTATTTAATTCAATATTCAACCGTATTTAGATATTTGCTATTGCCTATATTTAAACATGCTTCATTTTATTATCATGTTAAAGGTTGTAAAACAGAGGGTATTCCATACTCTGGAGATATAAGAGTCACATCAACTGGGTTAACATGCATCGATTGGGACTTTGCTATTCCAGCGTATTATAGCGACCTTCATCTTTTTCCCGAATCATCTTATTCGCAGCTAAGATCCAAATGCAGGTTGGTTTAAGATGAAATAAATCCAACAGAACACATCGAGTCAGTTGTTATAATTGTGTTACAATCAAGTAAAACGGATAATTGTATTTGGCTGCAAGCGTAAGATATCACATTGAGTAACAAGCGATTTTTCGTTAAAACTCGGTTATCTGGGAATCGGTTCCAACAAATTTGCCCATTAGAAACTTAAGGTATTCAACTTAAATCTATTTCTTTGAACGTGGTTTTGATAGCATTTATTACTGGATAGTTACAAGAATATAACTTTTGATTATATAACGAGCAATGTTATCTTACGCACATGGATATCCTGTCCATTTTTAGCGCATATATATAATATCAAGGTTTTTATTGATACATTCAATCTGTTTCCTTGATTCAGAAATTCTTTGAAAACATTTCATAGAGTTTACTTGTCTATACACGTTTTGGACTGTTGGCTACATAATATTCAAAATATAAAACATACCAATCAAGCTTTACAATAAGTTAAGATTGTTTTAGGTGATCTCAAGTTCTCTGTTAAACAGAATTCCTGTTGTAACCGTTTATGCTACATAATGCAAATCGCAGTGAATAGTATACGGAACACATTCATTCATAATAAACACATGCTTTGATAACAAAATAAAATAATTTCATCGTTTAATTGTACAGAAATCCAAATAATGATCCCAATGGACCATGGTGTTTCACTTATGATGAGAACTTCGTGTATCATCGAAGCTACTGTGCTATTCCTGAATGTGAAGGTATATATCTAATAAAAAAAATGTTGATTTATAGAGATATTATTTTGATTTGTTTTAGATGAATATATACATATTTTAAACAACATAGACGGACTAATCGAAAAATGACGCACTTTTCAACAAATTTCTAGCTTTTATTTTGATTTTTTCCTAACGTGGGTTTTCTTTGTCATTGTTCTGTATATCAATAAGACACACTATTATCACCTTTTTAAATAATGTCACTTGATTTAAAATCATAAACCTTAGTTTCGATATATGGCTCCTTAAAAGTTACAATGATGGCCACGTGCTTCAATCGAAAAATGACGCACATATGCTTTTGCTAAGATAACCGATTTAGAAATATCAATTCGATGTTAATCTGAGATTTGTTTTCTGATAAATGTATTTTTGTTATGATAAAATCTTCGAATGCTTACAATATTCTTCTTTTGCGGTGCTTATAAGATCACTCTATCATAATATATAAATCATGCCTTAAATTAACTAATTTAAGCGATATAAATGCATATAATTTAATAATTATCACATTCAACATTTGGGATAAGCCAATTTTAACTTTATTTTGATACCTTAACGCAAATGCATATCAATGGATTAATTTGAACGTGGTAGATTATTGTTGGGGCTCAAAAGTGCATGTACCGGTATATCACTTGCAGTGTCGAGTGATGAAAGTATATTTATCTTCCATTGAACTGTCTTGAACTTTGGAATTGTTGATCAATTTGGCATATTTGATAATGAAATATGTATTTTATAACCTAAATCGGGTTATGTCATTGTTCGTTTATTATAAAAACAAGGTGCGTCCATTTTCGATTACCCACCCGGTGCCTATTATAGTATCTCATTCATCACTTATGGAGACTGTGGTTAATTATTTGAATTATTGTTATATGATTTTAAAGAGTATTGATAGTGTGTTCTATTGATATACAAATCGATGGCAAAGTTAAAACGTTTTATGAGATATGCGGGACAAAAGCTTAAAAGACCGCAAAAAGTGCGTCATTTTTCGATTAATCCGTCTACAGCAAAACAAAAAAACAGACAAGCTACTGTCAATACGATGCAAATAAGTTCATACATAAATAAATATGTTTCTTTAAACCAGATTAGAAAATTGAACTTTATGTTTAATAAACTAGATACAACAAACAAAAAGTAACTGCCAATAATACGCAAATGAACTTATTCATAAACACATATGTGTTTTTTTTATTTAAATCAGACTAGAAAGTTTATGATTTTTATTGTTAGTGCCACTTGAACCATGTTCATCCAACCCTTGTTTAAATGGAGGAGTTTGTTTAAATGTTGACGACATTGGTTATCGATGTAGTTGCCCTAATAGCTACAGAGGAAGACGTTGCGAGTCAGGTTTCTTGTCTAAAAACTTTATATATGTTTATACTAAATATAGTGATGTTTTATCTTAATACAAAATCGTATTGAATTTAGATAAAACCTAATCTCATTGAGTTGTATTTGCCATGTTATTGTTATGCTGATCTTTTTTGCCAAACTAGGGTATGTCTGGATAGAGGTGTTTTTTGTTATACCATTCATAGTATTTAGCTAGTGTGTTTTGTCTAAGCAACTTAAATTGTCAAATCTCATTCAAATTTCAATATGTTATAGCTTAATTGATTGTTCAATATATCTTGAGTCACTTCCATAGGTCGTTTGTAGACTTTTTCTACAATACATCTATTGAACTAATCGCTATTACCATTTTAGCACAATTTCCACTACATGCAATCACATGTAAGTGATTTTACAAGCATACACTCCCTTTATCAACCCCTTCAATTCGCTTTCAAAAAAATGGAAAAAAGGACATCAAGGCGGTCTCCCCTGAGACCGCCTTGATAAAAGTACAAAACGACATCCGGCTATGTATTGATTAACATAAGGTAGTACTCATGGCGTTACGTGACTTGAGCGCAACCTTTGATACATGCAACCATGAAATCCTGTTGCAACGCCTAGAATCACAGTTCCGCATCTTAGGAAACGTATTGGCCCTTCTAAGGAACAGGACCCAGTAAGCTCGGATCCATTAAAGCTTATCAGAGGCTTCCCACATGTTTTCGGATGGGGAACCCAGGCATATTCTAAAATTGTCGGACTTCTAGGACAGCTGCTTTGCCTCTTCGAAGCCATATATCATATTTTCGCTGATGACACTCAGCTATTGAACCCCATGAACCCGAATAGCCCACACTCCCAATCCTCCGCATTTTCGTCTCTGGATAACCCAAACTACCAAGTCGCAGCTTGGATAACCCAATATAAGCTTGTGATGAACGAGTCCAAACGGAGATCATCCTATTTGGATCACGTCAACAAATTTCAAAAGTGCAACAAGCTATTTGTGTTGGTTGAGGCAGTATCGTGGCGACAATGTGTGTAAAAAAACCTCGGATCAATGTTTGATACCGAGTTTCAGATGGCGGAATATGTTAGGGATAGTGATAAAGTGATAAAAGTGGGATATTTCCACCTTAGATAGTTACGAACAATTAGGACGTACCTTACGCCTATGGTGCTAAATGTGCTTGTCCATGCTTGTGTTATTTTTCGCATAGATTATGCGCACCGCCTTTTGCATAGAATTAATTAACACTGCTACATAGACTCCAACGGCTCCAGAACTGTGCTGCTGGAATGATGACCTAATACTCGGACGACCAGATCATCGAATAGTGGCATTCTGGTAACCAAACCAAAATCAAGTCTAAGGTTTGGAGGAGAACGAGCCTTCAGTGTCAATGCTTCGAAACTATGACCCAAACTGCATAGCTCGCTATGATCATGTCCCAATATTTTATGCTTTAAAGAGGCAACTCAAAACGTATCAGAATACTCAGTCTTGAATTTCTGTATCTTCGTCATATTATTTTTTATACATTAACCTTTTTATGTTTCATTTATACGTAAATCTTATCTATTTTTGTACCATTTTTCACCAGTATTTTGTAACATTAATGTAAAGCGCAGTGTAAATGATAAAGCGTTATGCAGAAATCTTGTATAATAATCATAGTAAGTGTTTCAATACTCGGTGACCACTCCGGCTAGAACTAGCCATACACTGGTCGGATATTTGTTAAAGAAATATATCTGACAATATTTCCGGACAAGATTAAGTGCCCTTAAGTCTATGACCATTGTCATTTATAGCGGTTTTAGCGCCTAAAGACTGCTTAAAAGAGAGAATCGATAATACATTGAAAGAATACAAGTCAAATGCACAATTTCTAGATTTAACCCGGTGACATTATCTTGCCCATGGAATGCGGCTAATCTTTTTTTAATTAGGTTTTTCATCATGCAACCACCCAAGCATTGATCGGATACCAGGGAAAACAAATTCCGCAAAGAAACCATTGATATATCGTGCCTGTGTAACGCGACTTTAAGACTTAATCATTTCTTAATAATATGTTGTAGAACCCGGGGACTGCTGGAGAGAGAACCATCCATACATGGGTCGCATAAATGTAACAGCCAATGGTCGACCATGTGTTCGATGGTAATATCTGGCAGGAGTAGATGATATAGACCTAGAGAATTTCCCAGACACTACATGGAATACAATAGGCAATAACTGCAGGCAAGAATTAATAT
>LQRL01008786.1:1893-22902 GCA_001703475.1 Hydroides elegans
TGAAGTTTCGGACTTAGTCTTTTTCAGTAAAAAACAATGTCGACCACATGTGTGTTCCCTAGTGGGCTCGAACTCACGCCGTCTGGTCAGTGCTAATGTCAACTCATTTCAGCCGTGAGTCAACCACTATATTCATTCGGCCACGCCGGGATAATGTACGCTACCAATGATATCTCAACTTTATTGAACCTATTCTGGCAATATTTTAATGTGAAAGTAAATGTACTCCATATCGAATTATCCGAAAAACGGAATTTTTGTGGTTTTTGTTAGGCTAGGCATATTAGACCAATGAAACCAATGCAAGCTATTTGACGATTGATATCATTTTTCCTCCATGCAATTAAAGTTTTATTTTTTTCTGGCAAGCCATCAATAGTTACTTATATAATCACATGCTTACGTTTGGTCGTCTTGTGAGATTTTGTCTTACGTTTGAGGAGAAGGACGTTGCATTTTAAACATCTTTACACCTTTTCGATTTTGCAAAAGAAATGTATACATTTTAAACAGTTTGTATAGAATAAAATGAGGAACAGCTTCCCGTTTGGCCAGGTGCTGCTCAACGTATGATGAGGTACATAGTCGGGTCGGGGGATATGCAATCCACGATTGTCTTGTTTTATCTAGCGATCGTGGGATTTTACTATTTTACCGTTCATTTAACCTTGCATCGTTTGATACTTCTCGCGATAATAATCGCCACTTGCGAAAAAACGTGCCCTGCGATTAATAAAAAAACGATGATTTCCTTAAAGAAAATATATCGTTAATTTAAATATATATATCACCAGAATGTTATCACAAACTTATGAAATCGCAAGATGCAACAGAATCTTTGTCACACAAATATAGGCACGATTTCCAACTGGTTCATTGCTTACAGTTTTGCTAGCAACCTTAGAGCATTAATTTATTTCAACTCATAATATAACCATTTGAAAGCTATCGCTCCTTGCGAAAATCATTGTCACTTGAAAACATATCTTCACTTGCCAACTCCCACATAAAAATACACCTGATTAAAATTATTGCTTAATTTATGTAAGCAATTTAAGTCTATACTTTACGTTTATGCGTTTCATTGCATTTACAGAAATTCTTTAATATTGATTCAATTTAAGCTTGAAACGTTTAGATACACCCCTTTTTCTGTGAACATAAATTATCTTAGATCGAACTTATAGGCGCACACACGGTTTATCCGAATTTGGTTGAATTATGATGGAATGACACAGAGAGTTTACAAGAGAGCTTTCATTCGAATCAACCTTTATTGTAACATTTAATATATGAGGGCATTATACAGAATAAAAACAGCTTTATTTTGTGCGATAAGTAATAAACATATAAAGTGTAAAATAAGATAAGTTGCATTCTAGTTCCTATTATTTTAAAACTCATATGATTCATCTATAAATATAAATGCAACTCTAGTTGCAATATTGTGATATAAAATTGCGTCATGGTGTTAAGTGAAGAATGCAACTGAATGAGGCCGTGGTTTTACTGAGCTTCAAGAAGCTACCGGTAGCTGTTTTTTCACGTCAGGGATAAGTCATGTCTATTTTCTTTATAAAACAAATCTCGCCTTGAACAAAATGGCAGATATTTGTTCACGTTTTTCACCCTGATTGGGTCAGGGTAACTATAGATGCCCAAGGGTATCTTTAGATACCCTGAAATCATAGATACCCAACAACACATATATTATATAAAATGAAATACACTATAGTTAACTGATTTTAAAAAACTATGTATTTATCATATACCACGAACGCTTTTATCATTTTAGCAAATTTGTAACAAATTTGTGACAGAGGGATTTTAACTAAGCATAGGCCATTTTTGTGGCTAAGGTTTAGAATTCCCCACACAATAAAAAATAGTTCACACAAAGGAGGTGATGCGGTTTCTGATGTTTCATGAGGTGTAGACAGGAAGACAGGTGGACAGGTAGACAGGTAGACAGGTGGACAGGTTGACAGGTAGACAGGTCTATAGTGGCTTTGGTAAAATACCATAAACTATGCTTTATATATGTCGATCTGTCTACCTGTCCACCTGTCTACCATCCGACCATGTACATGTTGAAATTTGTATTTTCAAAACTGTCAATGTGTCAACCTGTCTACTTGTCCACCTGTCCACCTGTCTACCTGTCGACCATCTACATGTTGAAATTTGTATTTTCAAAACTTTCAATGTGCCGACCTGTCTACCTGTCCACCTGTCTACCTGCCGACCATGTACATGTTGTAATTTGTATTTACAAAACATTCAATGTGCCGACCTGTCTACCTGTCCACCTGTCTACCTGTCCACCATGTACATGTAAAAGTCAAAATATGCATTAATAATACTTTTCATGTGCCTATCGGTTTACATGTCGACCAAAGACGAATTTTTGTTTTTAATTATCTATAGAAAACATAGTCCGTCTACGTTTCTATATATTCTTGCGCGTAAGTGTGTGGGGAATTCTAAAGTTGTTCCATTTTTGTTTCTTTTTCTTCGATCAGGGTATTTTGCATTTTTGAACTTCAGCCAAAGATATCACATACAAGCCTTGTATATTCCTTTGCATACATAATGATTCACTGACTATTTATTATTGTGCTAATTCAATGATTATGCACAAACTAAACATGAAAGATCCTGAAGCACTCACCGCGGAGATCCGAGCGCAGATTAAGCGATTTAAGCGACAA
Source organism: Hydroides elegans (assembly GCA_001703475.1). Classification (NCBI taxonomy): domain Eukaryota; kingdom Metazoa; phylum Annelida; class Polychaeta; order Sabellida; family Serpulidae; genus Hydroides; species Hydroides elegans. Next base: position 4,605 of record LQRL01008786.1, read on the forward strand.
TGCATGAATTCTGATACTGTCTCGTTGGTCAACGTGAAGAGCTCTCTTAGCTTGTATACAGGGGGTCCTTCGCATAGGGTAGATCGCTATCTACTGTCCCTACTTACCCCTTCCTGGGTGTCCCACTATTATATTGGGTGTTTATAATTCTTAGTATTTTTGCATACTTTTGTGGGCCATGGATAGTGGTACATTTTCCTTATGGACCTAAGAACAGACTAACACCAATCCGGATTGGACAGCTTAAATAAACGCAGCCATGTCGATAAAATGGGGTTTTATTAAAGTATATCCGCGTTAATGTTTACAGTGACGTGCGTCTTAAACCTAGCATTCCTCTATAGTTTAGCCTTTATCGTTTAACGTTTAAGAGTTTGCAATGTATAAGATTGTCGCGTTTTGAAATTAAACTCTTTACTTTAAGCGTTTAATGTAACGTGGTTATGTCGGGGTAATGTTATGAGTTTTTTTTCATGAATGAGGTTTCATATAAAATAAAGCTCATTTCAACTTTGTGACTGTAAGTTATAGCTAGTTACCCTGTAGCCTGGGTATTTTAGTGGTTAAGAAAACCACTCATAATGATGTTTTTTTTATACACCACGCACACAAGTGGCCGGGTATTATTTTAGAATTCTACGTTTAGCGTTAAACGTTTCTGTGTAAAACGTTTAGGGTTTATGTTTAGCGTTAGCGTTTTCCATGAGGATTAGAAACTCGCGCCACTGTATATTCATTAACTGGTCGATAAACATGTAGTTCGACGTTTTAAATCGGTCTTATATACTTGGCATATACACTGTAAGTAAATACTAAAAACTTGTGACATTTTAAACCATTTTGATTCACGGATTGCGCCATTTTTTCCATTTAATGAAATCGCTCATATATAAAACGTAAATTTGTTTTAATGATTACATTTATAAAATGACAACAACTATTTATTTAAATGAATACAAATATAATACAAAAACGATAGTAAACGCATATTCTATTATTTAACATGAAAATATGGGCACCTAAATACACGATTCTTTATCATACGTAACTTAATCTTCGGGTCATAAACTTTTTTTCTTAAAACCTTTGTATGGAAGAATTTATGACGTAAACCTTTTTTACAGTCTAGTTTTTCCCCATTTATGAACATTTTTTATTCACATGATTGTTACATTCCGAGCCATTCTTTTGAACTATTAATAAAAATTAATAAAAACAAACATTTATACATATTTCTTGTGTATCTATGACGTCTTTTGCAGAGAGGGTCTGTCAAGTTTATTCTGCCTGACGGGATATACTCAAAGCGAGGCAATGTTGGGGTCAGCTGGGTGAAGCAATGATTACCAACATATATTAGTGTCACTTTTTAATCAGGGTTTAAGCCTTGGTTGGGTCCTATATTCCGACATATATTGTAATAATTACTGTGTATTCATTATGGCACTCAGTCATCATGCAGCTGAGTCAGGACATATAAAACTAGCCAAAATAATGAAAACAAATAAAAACAAATTTCGGAGGTATCTTAATTGGTATATTAAAACAATTTAATTTATCGAAAAGCCTTTTCGGGCTTTACAAAAGCCACTGTAATGTTAACATTTTTTCTTCAATTGGCTTCCACTAAAGACTATAGAAACTGGTTTGTTAAGAAGATGAAGCTTCATGAAGCTTTCAATGTGACGAGATGCAAAACAATAATTTAAAACGCCCTTTAAAATGTTAGTGATTATCTGCGAAAAATAGCTATTGCACCGATGCCATTTTATTGTATAATCAAATGCATAGCGCGCTGATACAGTCAGTCAATTAACAAAAAAAATAAGGATATTTGAAATGACATTTTTTGAGCATGCATCTTCTTATTGAAATCACCTCTATGACTATATATCTACGGCGGTAGTTTTTATGCTGCCAATATCTCATAACGAGGAAATGATATGGTTTCTCGGTATCATTATAAACTCACATGAGCTCGTGTTAGGGTCAGCCGGGGTGGCTACGACTGGCAAACGTACGTACGCTGACCAGCTGTTTTTGGGGATGAACCACTCTATTCATTACAACTGTTTCAAACCGACCGTCGTCTGTAAAATTGTATGCTTACATGTGTTCAATAACTTGGCAAATTACAAATAAATTTGTATTAATGAAATGTATGTTTGTATGATAAAACAAACGATGCAAATAGATAAATTGTTGCTGCTTATAAAAAAGGACAAATCATTTGGATAACTTTTTGAAATGAAGATTTGAAATTTGCAAGTGAAAATATGAATTCATTTTTTTTTCCAAAAAAATTACTAACGTCAGATCTCATAACTTTATATATTCTATTAATTATGACCCATGTAATATTGGTTAGTTCGTTATTGCACGCAAGACACGTGTTAGCATAATTAATCATATTTAATATAATTCAGATTTCGATTTGATAAGCAAGATTTTTTATTATGATATATAAGTGAAATTAGGTACGAAGCAGTTTGGTAGCTATCATGTGAATGCCTTCATCACTCAGCAAATTTGTTTAATAGTTGGTTAAGTGTAGAACGTTGAGGAAAATTGAGTTTCCAAATTGAATGTGTTTGAAAATGTATGTTCAAAAGTTATCACAAAATAAATCTGTGAAGACAAAGCTTTATGGCGCGTTCACCCGAAACAGGTCCAAAATAGCTCGAAAGCGTGTTTGTTTGTTTTTTATACCAATTTCACTTGAAGAAAAAAAGCGCAAATTTGTTTGTTTGAATTTTGCGCTTTCTTTTTCGTCCAGTTTGTTCTTCAAGTGAAATTGGTTTAAACCGTTACAAACACGCTTTCGAGCATTTTGGACCTGTTTCGGGTAAACGTACCTTTAGGTACATTTAAAAAAAAATTGAAATCATATCAAGAAATATAATACATAAAAGTAGTCATTATGTAAAACATTTATTTCATACCTAGTCAATGACTAAAAATGAAGCCATCTATTTCGATTGCGAAAAGCGAACATATACAATGGTAGCTAGATGACCTCTTATAATTCATACTTGTTATTCTGTGTAAGCTCGAATGACAAAACACAAACATTAATCCAACATAAATTCAGTTCTTGAATTCTATTTTATTTTTCAAAAATATGCAAAATCGTTATCACTATGCATTGGAATTTCTCATTGCTGTTAATACATGCATCGATAAAATATACATAGACAGTTGCAAAAATGCACGGAGATATATTGTATTAGTGTCTAGTTGATATAAACCAGCCGTACCATTGCGATTGTATTTTATTGATAAGAATTGCTTTTCTGTTAAAGATATAGCCTATATTTCGATATGTCTCTTTATTGAGTGATATATAGTTATCCTTGCAAAAGATAGGTTTCCCTGTGCTTTTGGGTCTCCACTATTGCAGTATGTCATTATGTGAGGCGATTTAAACAGTGACACCTTCTGAAAAATGCACTTTACTACCAAATTTAGGACATTAAGCGAAAATATGATATGTGCATTATTCATGGAGTTTTAACATGATATCTTTATCTTAACGAAATGAATTCCCGAAATCAAAAATATATTTATATGCCGAATTCCGGTCTAAGTAACCGTTTATTTTATTGCGAGGTTCGTATTGTGTTTCATAAAAGGCAACAAACAATCTGATGATATATAGTTTCTAAATAATTTAAGTCTACAATAAATCCATCGTAATATTGCACGCTTATTCAGTATTAAACAACAATGCTTCACTTACTTGTGAAACTAACCATTGCATTTGTCGAGATGTCTTTGAAACCTTAATTATAACCGAAGCGAAAACTAATAAATTTTATGATGTTAACATTTGTCTTAATGATCGAAATGAATGCGTTCTAAAGAAAAGAAAATGTCTAAATGTAGTTAGTTATGGAGTTTTATTTAAGTGACTATGAAATGAATAATACAGACTTTGCTTGTCTGAAAGCGCCATTAACATTATATGTCCCGCCTCCTTTTCATTTTGCTATGCGCACCTCACAATGAACGTTGCTGAGAACACACAGCATTGGTTAAAACGTTCGTTTACCTTAGCTTTGTAAAAAAAGCAGAGAGAAGAAAAAATAGCGCATATAGAAGAATTCAATGAGCCTGTAGACTCACGCACTCATGTTGACGGAATTTTGACAGAGCAAACATGATTATTATGATGAATCTATTAGAAAAGACTGGAGAACAATGATATGATGGTTCAAGGAGATACTTATACATATAGACCCTTAATCGTTTGTCTTGTTTCTTATATATCAGTGGAATTCGTTATAAATGATATTCATGATTGATCACATTTCTTTGCAACTTTGCTTGTTTTCCTCTTCAAATTATGTCTGAAACCCGTGATTTTCAGCTGAGCAAGCGCGTCAGATAAGAAAATATTTTAAGGGAAAATTGACATTTTTATTCACAAGGATAAAGAATACATAACAGCTAATTGCATTCCTGGAGCGTTTAAAGGATTCACGAAGCTAACAAGCTAGGATATATCTACCAAAAGTGATCTGTTTGTACATTATTGTCATTGCAAGAGGATAATGCAAATTACACGCTATAATTTCATAAGAGTAAACACGGATTCACCACGCTGGAAGACGATCGTAATATCTTTTCGCATCAGCGCCTTCAAGTTATAAACAAATTGATTCGAGCACTCTGTCGCATTGTTCCTGGTACTCTACAGCGGGCCAATATTTGTATCGTAGCGAAGACAGCCCGAGATTATCCGTTCAGCGCCTGGCCCCCTCCGAGCTAAGAGAGACCTCCGCAATCCCCCTCAGCTGTAGTCATTCAGTGCCCTTTTAACTACACCCACCCGGAGAGAGCGGATCATACCCTATATTTTACATGCCGACCTTCCCCGACCCGCGCTAGTCCCCCTCTGCTTTCCTCGCGCATTGTTTGGCACAGTTCGATCCCGTTTCCGGCCCATTAACCGCTTAATGCGCATGGACACTTGAGTTGAGCCCCTGAGAGCGACGGCGAGTGTATACAATCTACTCAGTCGCTTGTTCGAGTTCGATGCGCGAATGCATGTTTGTTGTGCCTGGGCAATCACGTGATACTAACTGGATAAGCCATCGCATTGCGGGTCAGGAAGTTGTGTACAGTTTCGACTTGATCGCCACACGTTTAGTACGCATAGTGGCGATGCATTCCCATGTGGTGTAAGAAAAAGTAGTATACCAGGGCTGTTGTTTGTAATTTTTGGACCCACTGGAAGAACATTTTGAAACAGGGGGAGCTGTGGTGCAGGGTCCACTGAGTATGCAAGGTATGCGACGACGATTCACGGTGCTGATGTTCATTGAGTGCAATTGTTTAACGAGAGGGACCAGTTGAGACTAAAATCGCACTGCAGATATATCTACCAATGTCCGCTGCCAACAAGTGCTAGTTAACACGGTTATCTCATCGCGAACACATGTATTTATCGGATAAATCGGTTGAAAACTGATGTATGAAATTTAACCTATATAAATTAAAGTGACCCAGAATTATCAAGAGTACTTTCAATCGGATATGATAAGAATATGAATTTACATATTTATTAAAACAGATAACAACATAATTTTATAATATTACATAGAGAGATATATTAGATAGAAAATTAGAGACCTAATTGAGAATTGATCATTGTTTCAAAGATAAGCTGAGGCATATATATTTCTTATATGAAATTCTTATATTATTAAAGCAGCAACATGGATATACATTTAAAACTCATTCCACTTTGGATGCTGCTGATGCTCCAGTTCCAGAGACTGCTGGCGGCTGGTGACATGTGGTGGTGAGCATACTTTATGCATAATTTAATAAAATAAGTATACAACTTATGTATTCTAAGCATATTATATGGGTAAAATATCCAGGCTATCCTGGCTTGATAAAAAAGACTTATATTAAGGTTTAATGCATATTGAAATATCGATGATTGCTTTAAGATGAATGTAATGAATTTATCGGAATGTCGTTACTTATATTTAAAACCACTTTTGATAATACAACTTTTAAGTATTTAAAATTCAATTTGTATTTCATGTACAAGTACAAGAGTTTTATGTTTCCAGTTTCGATTTTATTAAAAATGTTGTCTATGTACAGGCATCGATATGCTTAATATAATTAATTATCATCTCAACGTATTGGTTTTTATGTTGGAATGAGGGAAGAGTTAGGTTACGTATTGAGTCAGGTAGCAATTTTGGAAGATCGATTTGATTGTTTTCCGAAAATATAACTGGACATACTACATCCCCATAGTGTTTTTGATCAACCCTAAGCTCTTCATGTAATCATGCACTTTTTTGTTTTGATAAATTTCACAACTGAAATAGGAACATTGCATGTGTTTATATTATTATATTTTGTGTGTAATTTTCTAAAAGAAATAATATAGATTCACAATACGCAGATATTGAGTTCCTATTTTATCCCAAGATTAACAAAACTTTTTTTATCCACACCCATTTTTTTGCTCTGGAAAATATTTACAAACCCTAATCAATACAATGCGATGCTATTTCGCTTGATTAATGAGCCATGGCTATTTAAGCGTTTGACTAAACAACATTAAAAAAGGCTTTTCTAAGACTAAAATTCAGTCTTTTAAATGAAGCATATATACAGTGTAGTGTCATCTTTGGCTTTGTCGTGACGGTAGGTCTAACCTGGAGAAAGCCCCGCAGTGTTAACATGTTTACATTCACGACTGAATTGCTAAAGGCAACAAATGAAAAAAAAAGTAAATATTGATAGATTTTTGAAGCCAAACACAAAATGATCTCATAAGATTCACTCTCGCGATGCCTGATTTGATACCTATCTTCACTTAAAACAGATCACTGTCATTTCTATCAGATATCATAGCAAATGAACAAATCCCTTAAAACTGCATTACATGTATATTTTGCATAGTTTTGTACATGTTGTAGGTATTGAAATGTAGAGCATTTTTTTCGCCGGGAAAAGACTTGCGTCCTAAGAATACATCCAACTTTATTTAAGTTTTAAGAGGCAAAGATTCGCTCAAAACTATTTAACATCCTTGACAAATTCCACATGAAGTCACAAATCATTACAATTTTCATCCTGTGATTCTGACAAGTCCTGAAAAGTGTCAATTTGCACCTTACTTACTGTTGTAGCCCGGTTATCATCATACCTATATATATGTACATCCACTCTGCAGTTCGTCTTTATAACCAATACGAAGGGTCGGAATCAATCTGGTGCCTGTAACCAAACCCGATAATGAGCGGGCACGGGCGAAAGACACATCTCAAATAGAGGGTTGACAACTAAATGTGCACAGCAAACTGAACAGTGACGATCGAATACGACATGTATACGGTTGTACGACAGATGATGGGGTTGGTGGGGTGTATTGGTTGTGTCGGCAGGTAGGGGCAAAATGGTGGTTGTATTGTTATGTGTGATTTGACGAATGCAGCCTTGCATACTAATATTTTTTCAATTTCTAGGACGAAATATGTGATTGAGATGTTATAGGAAAGCAAGCTCTTTTTAATGTGTCATTCTGTCGTGTTTTATCATGACGGCTCCAGTTTCTGTGACAAGATATTTGATGTGTACGTATTGTTTGAACATGGCGTTTCGTGTTAACACTGTCCTCTCTGATATCATTTCTTTTGAATCATCTATCGAAACGTTTAAGTTAAAGACCAAAGAGGCCATCAACACATGCATTTCAAACGCTTATGGGAATTTATTTTAAGGGTGTTATTTTAATTATTTCTATATTAAGAATCATTTTACGTTTGCTCTTATGTATAAACTCTGATTAACAGCACTCACTATTTAAGTAAAGCAAATACCATAGTTACAATTGGGCAAGTATAGTAAAATTACACATTTAGATATATTTCCTTTACGCAGATGGTTGTTTACTTTAAGGTTAAATTTGACTCAAACGACGCACACTCAAAACAAAAAGGGAACTACACCTGAAATCAACCATATTTAACCTATAACCCCTTGCGTTGGTCGGTGCAATAAATAGACCATGTGAAAGGATCGGTTTATCATGTTTACCGTAATTGACGGTTGAACGCAGGATCGAAATCGGCGCGCTCGCAACGTTTCCCGCACTTCCCAATTAGGACAAGCGCACGGTACACTGTACACACGGAAGTCGCTTTTTTCTGGCCTTCTTTGGTTTTGATTTCCATTTCCGTGGTTATTTTGAAAAATATCAAAATGTATTTTTAACCCAGAAGAAGCAATGAAAAATCACTTTACGGAAATAAAATGTTTTGATTTACGGTTGCATAGGTTAGATCCATAAACCTCAAACTGAACCTTGTGTGCGGACCATTGCTTTCAATTAAAGTCCCTCTTCTCAGACAGTTCTCTAATTCGCCTGCTGCTCAGTTAATCAAGGATTACAATGGAAAAATGCGTGATAGGCATACTATATCGATTTCTTACGAATCCATGAACGGACATATTGACATAGTTGTTTTTCTTTCAAAAATGTCGAATGACATAAGTTAGTATTGAGGACACTGTCATCTAGTGCAGCCTAGCATCATCAAGGAGTCGGTGCAACATATAGAGCACGAAATGCCCTCATCTCCAAACCAGGACCTTCTAAGGATATTATGGTTTGAGCTATTCAACCGCTTTTCCCGTCTTTTTGATTTTGCAAGGCGTGAATCAATTGCTGTAGACAATATATTGAAAGGAGCTGTTAACATTTGACATAGTTTTGATACCACTTAATCAGAAAAAATAATTGGACTCTGCGTACAACAAGTGTTGTATAAGGAACCTACGTACATGTATCACACAGGGCATAGGTGAACACGCTTCCATTATATGAGCCTACGCAAGAGTACCTCCTTTCCCTGTATAAGCCCGTTGAAAACTAATATTTTTATTCAAAATATGTTTATGACTTTGCCTTGAAATCACACTAAAAGACGAGCTGCACAGGAATGTGTGGGGAGGAAGAGGCAAGGAAAGAGAGGTTTGCACCCACTCCAAAGATTTCGGCATCACTTTGAAGTTGTCTTTTCATATATATTTTATATGATTTTTTCTGGTGCCTCATATACAGCTCAAACATAGCCTTGATCAATCTAACAGTTGTCCAAATTTTCCATTTCAATAGTGGATGCGTCATGCTTTTAGGAACTGACGCAAACGCCGATTCTTAGAGATGCGAATTAAGCAATAAAAACATTCGAGCAGGCGGCGGAGCCTCTCTTGCTTTGCGTACATGTAAATATCATCTTTATATTTATACGTTTTTAAAGCAGAACATATAGAATTTGCTATAGTAAAATTTAGGTTTCGAACTCGGAACAGACCTGTGTTCAACAAAAACAGCAGAAATAAAGTTACTTAACTCTCGAATTTAGCTGCGGAATGATTAACCATAAATCAGCAACTCAATTATGGCCAATCAAAGAACATAAGTCATCCCAAAGCAAATGCCATTTTCGAACAATATTTTATGAAGTCAGGGAAATTAAACCGGACCTGAAGGAACTTGACAAATTAGTTAATGGTTAGGTCGGTCGAGGTTATGTGCCTTTCGCTATGCAGCGTGCAATAAATATCAGCTGCAAAAAGACACTAAGCGACATTAGTTCCAATGCCGCTGCATCGCTTTCCGGAAACCCCCTAATATCACCCACTCGTGCCACTCGAGCATACATAACGTGATTGGTAGCATCGCTCGAGCGTGAGTGCCAACAATGGACGCCCGTATTTCATGTCGTAAAATTACGCTTGCATTATTCTTAGCCACGCTACCGTTATGTCAATAGAATTGCGATTGGAATTCCATGATGGATTTTAGCAAAGCAGTATACGCGACAGAATCATGATTTAAAGAAGCGAAAGCAGTGACAGTCATAAAAGTTGCATGATCGGCTCAACTGCAGGCTTGTGACGTCATCGCCAAGTGGAGATGGGTAGAAGTGACGTCATTGATATGAGTCATGCCACTACAGTGTTGTGTCTAGCGGCATTCCTTATGTTGACAAACAATCACCTGATTGACTGTACAGATAGCTGCAATATAAATTCTATAAAGAACTACAAAGGCATTGTTCCATTATTCATGCAATTCTATGAATTCAACAACATCTATAATTTAGGGTTTCGCTTGTTACGGAAAATGAGTATTTGTGTTATATAATTGTATTGGGATAATATTGAAACATGGTTTTCAAAAGGGACATATGGCTTCTATTAGAAAAAAAAGTAAATCTGATATCTTTACCTGAAATCGATGACAATCAAATAAAGAAAGGACCTTTGACTCAACAAAAATCACGGTCTATACATATATTTGCATCATCTGAGATTGCTGGTCGAGAAAAGTAGTGCGATTGTACTCTCTGTGAAAAGTAGCACGGGCCATTGCACAGTAACACAAGGCTGTTTTATGAGCACTGTGTCATTTCGCTTTATTAAACAATATACCGCTTTATATCGCTTATTTAGTCTTATTTAGACTGATTATGTACTCATTGAGCGACCTACATTTCACGACGCAAAATTGATATATCAACCCACACTTTTGCTTATTTACAAACATATTTCTGATATAGGTTTCTTATTTGATCATGTATTTATGATAAAGGTATAGCCTACTTGTATTTCAAACGGCCATAGCAATACGCAGCATTTCGATTGTTTTTTCGTTTTAAAAGTGAAATAAAAAACATATATCCCTCTTGTTTTTCAGGGCGCTGGGCATGCAAAGCGTTGACGTCTGGAACAACCCACAACTCTACCTCGTAGGCGCCCAACCCGTATGCACGCAGATCCGTGGCCTATCCGTCGGCCAGACGCGCTTCTGCATGCACTACCGCGACCACATGGCGCCCGTGTCACGTGGGGCGCAGCTCGGGATACACGAGTGTCAATTCCAGTTCCGGTTCCGCCGCTGGAACTGCAGCACGGTAGATGACAGTTCGGTGTTCGGGCCGGTGGTTGATATAGGTGAGTGTGGGGTTTATGGGTGTGATAGATATATCAGTAAGGGCTGCCTCTTTGGTCTTGAAGCTATGTTCGGGCCTGTGGTATAATATAGGTGAGTGTTGGTATTGGGTTTGATTAGGGGTGATTAGGGGTTGCCTGGCCGGTCTGAGAAGTGGGTTTATATGTTTCGTGTCGTATGAGCACAGTTCGGATGTACCTGTATATGCATGAAATAGTTGGGTCACTATAAGCTGAAGGACGTTCAGCAGAAAGGTCAGCATTGCTTCTGCAACGAAGAATAAGATGGTTGGGAACATAAGGGTATGCGACCTTTAGGTGTTTAGCATAAATCGTTCAATGCGTAAAATCGAACTCAGAGAGCAATGCCCAATTTTTCATCAATTTGACTTAAACAATACATTTCAGGCAATTCACCATCAATTTATTAAAGAATAACAAATGTTAAATTTCCTACGATTACTACGGACCATATAAGAATTATTGGTGTTAACGTTATGAATGAAGGGACAAGCTGATGTAGCGTGCAAATCCTATAATAAACCTGGTCCCACCCATAGTTAAACACAATAGGAAAAGTATTATACAATTTGATGGTTATCGAGTAATACAGCGTTGGATATTTCTTTCGTTTTATCATACAATTTGATAGTTTTCTAACACTGAGGCGTGAGATATTTCTTTCTTTTTCGCCAAAATAATCATAATGCATTAATCATATCAAAATATGCCTAAATGCACCCGATATAAACAATTTCAAGACGAATCATTATCATATCCACCATAATCTCCGAAAAATGAACTAAGCCCAATAATACAATTCTTAGAAGGATGTCACCAAATTCAGTAGGTCACATCATTGTAAGGCAGGTGAGAACCATAATTAGGACGCTCAGTCATAGTCAAGACAAGGGTTGGGGGCCTCAAGCTGTGACGACACTATATAACTACTACTATCATCCCTTTGGACAATGTCTGCAACAGTGTCGTAGTGGACAGAGCCCATTGTTGGCAGTGTTTTAATCAATCATCTAAAGTTGTTTGATTTCATGCTTAACCCAGGTGACCTGAAGATGGCAAAACGTCCCCCGCTGCTCAGCACTTTACGTAGGGACTCAATAATACACACTTCAGCTGCGGTTGGCCATATACCTATTTTAAGAATCACGAGACCATGCGACTAAAGCTATTTTAAATGCATTTTAAAATATGTATTTTTGAGATGTATGACATTAAGATAGAAATCTGTATATACTCAGTGCTGGCTTATAATTAACTTGAAAGATAGCTCTTTGAATTGGACAAAGTATTTTTTATTTGCACATTTGTAGTCAAAACATATTGTTAAAAAGGGGGAAAAATTAAAATTAACTTCCGTATTTTGGGCCAAATACGGTAAGTCCGACTATGGCAATAGGCAACTTGTTTGTGTGTCAGCAAACAACCTGATACCTCGACCATTAGTGCACCCATTGAGCGCCCATAACTTGCCCATTAACATTTTAACGAGCTTGCAATAATATCTATAATTGTCATTATTGCCATACGTTCATGGTCAGTTAAACAAAATTATAGATACGTATTCTAATGTTTTGTCCAGTCATACGATTGTGGAACCATTAATTATCAAGCAACAAATATGGCAAAGGTTGATATCAAACTGCATTGAACGATATGCTGTTTTGAATATGTGAACTATAGACAATAATTGTATCTTTAAATGCATTGCGTCCGTTTCACTTTCATTTGTCTTTTCAAAAGATGCTGTGTACCCTTAAGCCCCGCTCATTCTCATACGATTAAATCGTCATGAAAGATGTTAAAGACGCTTTCCACAACAGAGAAATATACACCGCATAACGCCCCGAAGAACAACATAAAACGTAAATAAAAGAGAAAGTGAGAGACATATGAGGTGGCACTCTATATCCAAGGGCTATGAAAGCATACGAGTTGAACTGAATTAAAAGGTCACCTAATCTGCCAGGAGTGACATCAAAGATACAACTTAAAATTACAAAGAAATGTATTTTTAAAACTCACTCTCGCAACTTAGAATATGAAACAAGGCCTCGAGGTTAATTGCCTTGCGTCGTTCATCTTGTTGAAACACAAAATATGCGCATTTTAAAAAATAACTCTCCGAAACGTGTGCTATTTGATGGTGATTTCAACTTAAAAAACTAAGTTACTGATTAAGACTATCTTGATTTAAATTGCTACGCTTATAAATAGATACATAATCCAAATATATGAGAGAGTAACTGTTAAGGCGGAAGTATTTATTTTGACAATGAAATTGAACTCGATGATGAGTCTTTATTTCAACATTACTATCATATTTCATAAGTAAATCTTGTGTAAAAACAAAATAGGTTTCCGCGTTTCTTAAAACAATCATCGGTTTTAATCCGCGGAAGGCGCCAGTTTTCTTCTCAGAAAATCACGTCTTGCTGGCTTCATTTTAGAAACGCAGCGGAGCACAATAGGGATTACGCATTGGTCGCAGACTTTGCGTAGACGTTAAGTAGGGAGTTTCTAAATGTTCTTCAGCACATGAATGATATGTTATAAGGGACGCCATGTGACCACTTCGTATAAGACAAAAGCTGCGAATGACGATAGAATAGGCTTATGAAATAAGTTTATTTGTGTGCTTTGTATGAGCATAGAGAGTTCGGGACTGAGTAGATGAATACTTTGTTTGTGTTACTAAATGAATAACCCTTGATTCCACTTATGTTCTTTTTCATCGAGCTTTCTTTCCAGATATAATCCCTAACTTAGTTACTCGTCATTATTATGATAAAATAAACAGGGGTCTTAATCAGTGTTTACCATCAGTGTGAATAATGCACTAAGTGGTTTTTTAGTGACCTCTGAGAGGTTGTTGACTGGAATAACAGGTCTTGAGTATTTATCCGGTGCCCTCATCGTTATTTAACTGGGTGTTGAGACATTCATACGCCATGCGAGTTAGTTGATATTGCAATGTCTTCCCCATCTTTCGAAATGTCGAATACGATTTCCAACGTTAACTAGTCTTTGTTAAAACCTATACCGGAAATCGCCTGGATAAGTTTAAGTTCCCATTAAAAGCTAGAGCCGTTTAAAGGAGAGCTGATATCGAAAATAGTTTGGCTATTTAAAAAAAAAACTACGTATAATCTATCATATATTTTTATTTAAACAATGATGAATGATAATAGTCTTAAGCTTAAAGACACTGATATATCACAGATCGTACTTCTGAAATTATCATTTCCTGACTAACGATTTACGCAACGCAAGCAAACCTATACCCGAACGTCTAGGCAAACTGTCCTGTAACTATACGCTTATGTTTGGTCGTCACACGCTCCTTATAGCTTGAGTTCAAAACCGACCTCTGTCTAACCCCGGCTAGACAGATACCACCGCATGGTGATCTTGTATGTACTCAGAACTTTGCCGTTTCTCACCGCCTTGTTCGTGTGCAATCGGGCGCACTCGAGTACTAGCGCTAATCCTTTCTCCTACCGCCCCGCGTGTGTACCGCTTTTGTCGGGGCGCACAATAGTTTCACCCCCTGCCTCGCCCTGAACCCCCGACCGTCCCTGTTTAGCGAATGGGTCGAGGACAGCCGTGTATGTGTGTGAATGCGGAGAGCAGAAAAGTCAGGGACCCCCTGTATGCTTCTCAAACATATTCGGCCTTCTTACATGTTTTTCTAGTTTTGTGTTTATTATTGTCGTCAGTTGAATTAAGCGTGTAATAATCCTTAAAACGACAATAAAGGAAAATGCGATTCAAAATACTAGATGGAAACCAAAGCACTTATTTCTGTGTATGTCAATCCAAAATTGAAATCGAATTGATGAGACTTCCAATTATTAGCGGAAGGGACGCGATAACAAAACATGAATTGATATTGGTGTGACTAATTGTAATTGGACATTTGTTTTTTTTTTCTGTTTCTTATAGTTGATATCTATATAATCATATATTTAATATCAATAATAACAATAATTTAGGCAAATATTCGTGGATATTCGCCTTTGTTGAACATATCGTAAACGCGAAGCTTTAATCTATGCTAGAATTCATGCTAGTCCATAATTAAGGACAATTGTATTTCTTACTAAAGTGTTGAGAAATTCACCTGTATTACATCACTTATCTAAAATATATTTTCTCAAGAAAACATGAATTCCACTGCTGTTTAAAAAAAAACGCTATTTGTAGTGCAAAAACTAAACATTAAAGCAACAGGTTTTGCATATCTCCTCAAATAGTATGAAACCAAACCACTTAAATTGTTGTATATATTACTTTTCGGTGGATAGTTTTGTGATAATTGTGTATCTAAGTAAATTGGTTAGCAATAATTGTTATTTCATAGGTCTTTGATGTGGTTGATAAATGAAAATTCTATGATTACCCATTTGTCGTGCAATTGAAATGCCAGGAAACGTTTTTGTACAACAATGATTATAAACATGCACTTTTTGTACGCAAAAAGCGATGGAAAATATTTGGTTCAACTACCCCGTTTTAAATATATGTAAAAGGGCAGATATGAAGATTATGTGGATGAATGGCCCAATAATAGCGAATGTTTTTTACGGATGAATATAGGTGTAAACTGAGCGAATCAAGTGTTTGATGGTTCACACTTCAGTAATACAACAAACATTCCTTCTCCTGTTTACCAATAGTCAATTGAGAACATACGTATCACAACCAAGTAAAACACACGGTTTTACAATTTACTCTTATTGCCTTCCAACCATTATAAATGCCATAGAGCTCCACTGTTCCATATGTGAGGCCCGAGGACAGGTTCCGTGTTTTGTCGAGCAATGCCGAGTGGGTATGGGTGAGCACTTGGGATCGCAAATGAGCAAAGAAGCAAAGTATGGATGACTGTATGGGATTGTTTTGTGGGACGGGTAAATATACAGTGAAAACCGATAACTCTTTAGGGCCTCTTGTCTCTCGCATATTAGTGAATTGCAAACTCACTTTATTCACGGCTTTTTCTGTCTCGAATGTCTCAACATATTTGATTTGAGAATGGTTTTAATCCGAGCAAACACTTATTGCATGTTTAATGAAACCGCGAATTGAGAATACCATGCTCCGTATAGCGATAATGCTGTATTACAAATTGATATTTCATTTCATTATCTACTTCTCCAAGTGTTTATCAAATATTTATAAGGTATTTCATTAAGAATTCGATTATATAATTTTGAAACAAGAGCTTTTACAGTGAAATACAGTTATTGTTTATTAAAATGTCATTTTCTCAGAAGTGTTAGTATGATAATAATAAAAAGATTTAAGATGGTATAACCAGGATGCTACCTTGACATTTAGCTATACACCCTGTCCGATAACACAACTATCCATTGTTCGGTTCGCTTCGCTTTCAAAATAGATCACTTCAATATCTCAATATATTTCAAAATCTACATTTGAAAAAAGCTAGCGTATAAGTAATGATTAATAAATCATTTCTATATCACGTAATTTGATAGTGATAGATACGACATACATGTTATTCAACTAGACTTTAGTCAAGCACATATACAATTATTCACATCCATACATTCAAATAATATATATACATATATCAACCATTCCCATATTTTCCAGGATCTCGCGAGACGGCCTTCGTCAACGCCATAAGCGCCGCGGGCGTCGTGCACACCCTATCACGTGCGTGTCGCGAAGGCAACTTGGAGGCCTGTTCTTGTTCCACGCGACGCCGACCGCGTTCATTGGACCGTGACTGGATCTGGGGCGGATGCGGCGACAACGTGGATTACGGCTATGAGTTTACGAAGGTGTTTGTCGATGAGCGTGAGAAGGAACGCAATCATCCGCGGTATTCGAGAGGATTGCAGAGAACGCTTATGAATTTGCATAATAATGAAGCAGGGCGATTGGTGAGTATATTGCATACATATGTGATGGACGTTACAGAGAGCGAATGATTGGTTGTGCGTTTTTGGTTGAGAATAGTGAGAATAGTGCAGTTAATGAGTTCGGGTTGGCAATGGAAGTGCAAGAGCAAATATGTACTTTTACCTATTTATTTTAATTATAGAAAATTACGTATATTCTGCATTGCATTTCAAACATTCAGGGCTCATTTAAATAACTACATGAAACTTTGTTTTAGAATCAGGAATTCCACTTCATAGTATGCATAATTAGGTAAAAAATATCACTCTTGAATAGAACAGACGGCTATAATTAAAGCGTTTTTTACCCATTCAATCAAGCTGTTTTCAACAAAAACCCCATTTTCACACTTAATCATTTCGTTAAACTCTGACCCATATTACCCCTACTTTAAAGACTGATATACGACTGTAATACAGACTACCACAGGGCGACAAACGTATTGCATTACATAAATAACATCACTTTATGTAAACGTCAGCGCCAAAATAACAGGCGACCAACACCTCGTTTTTGAGATGGAGACAAATTAGGGCGCGTCCATCACTGCCTTTGCGACATTCGCGAACGTCGTGATTAGGCCGCTGACAGATAGGGATATGCGCAAAAATGTTGGGCACCCTATAGACGGGGAAAGAGAAAACAATGCATCACGTCGTATAGTCTACCGTAATTTGTCGCACAGAAAAGAAAATGCAATAAAGAAAATCTTATAGTGGGAGCGGGATGAGAATCATCTTTACACTACTGTTAAATTGGGTTTGATTAAGCTTTGGTAGGAGTAATATACAAATTCGCGTTATGTCCTAAATAAATTGTATGTAAATGGAGCCATATACGAATATTACAAATGTTTTATTTTATGAAAGATATCTTACATGCCAATAACTCGTTTCCTTTGAATATCATACAAAACAATCCGTGCTTTGATATTTATGTGTTAGTGTGATACTATATTTTATTTATTTCTCAAATGGGACAACCCATGCAGTGGGTTAATTTTAATAAAGAATATATTATCGGTCTCATCAACACCCTGCGGTGTAATATGTGGGATATTGCCTCTCACAAAAGGCACTTCTTTCACAATAGATAAATCAGGACATTAAAGTCCCCTATACCACTATTCAGCCATCAGTAGTGCGCCACATACGTATAGGTTATTCTATGAGACGAGCGTCTGCATGTGATATACAGGATGTCGAGCCGCAGGCGAGACATCCTGTATATCACATGCGACGCGAGTCTCATAGAATAACCTACTTATTCCACGGTTCTATTCAATTCAAGAGATTTATGGCAGTGGAGTTTTATGGCATTGTGGTTTTTCACATACACACTGTATCACTCACTC
>LQRL01008819.1:7134-18083 GCA_001703475.1 Hydroides elegans
CGGATTCGTTAAGGTTAATCATGCAGTCAATAAGTCAATGAATACTCACTCAACTTAATCGACTTCATAATACAATTGTAATTAATACACCGAGAAAAAAGATGTTGAAAAAAAATATATTATTCTGACTGTTAATGTTCTATAAATTGTTTTTTTTTTAAATACTATTTAATGTTTATATATTATGGCCTAGTAGTTCATTACCGAATGATATGTGTAAAAAAGATATTGATTAAATACTTTACATTGAATATATTGATTTACATATGATTCTATTTATTAGAGTAAGATGACGGGGCCAATATGATGAAAATCGTTTAATTTGATTAAAAATATTTAAATTATATTCATCTCCCAAAATTATTTCCTGATTTAATGTTTTTCATTAAAGTATATCTCATCGTGTTATCTTTACCTTGGATAAGATAGTACCTCTAAATACTTAAATAAATAAGATAAGACGATGGGGGTTTTCTAGCCCAGGGTGAACTTCATGTTTTTCTCGTTGGGCAGGAAAACCTGCACCGTCTCGTGATTATTGATAAAACTAAAAACCCCCTCGAGAATGTGAGATTTTCCTCATGTTTATAAAGAACACATAGCGAAAGGGGGGTTTTTAAGAAGGGCGGGTTTATTTGACCGTAACACCGGCCCGAGGTCGGTGTTCAATCGATCTGCGCGACAGGCATCTCTTGGGTCATTGTTGAAAACATTAATGAAATTTTATTTGAACTTTTTGCAATATCTTGAGGGTTCCTCTCATAATAGAATTGATCACTAGTAAAAAAAAAGGGATTTAATGGTTATATCGCAAATTACATTTAACAAAAAAAAAAAAACAATAACGCAAGGGTCCGGTTTAAACAGCGATTCAGGTTGTATACCGGATTTTTAAACACAATCTTGGATTTTCAAGGTATGGGGTTTTGACATCGGTGTATAACGTATGTAATGGGTAAACACTTTGATTATACATAGATTTTTAACATTATTATTATGCGTTCCTTTAACTTACTATGCTCTTTTCGTAGGATTGCAACGTAGTATACGCGGGCGACATCTGCAGGCTCCGTCAGGAGTTATTCAATAAGCAATAAATTTATAATTTTGTTATTGTTGCGATGTGCTGCTAAGGCCATTTATCTAGCCATTATTTATTTTGTCATTAATAGGACTGCAACGTGGTATACGCGGGTGATATCTGCGCCTTCTACGGCATCGATTGCGCCAGTGGCGACACCTTTGTGACCAAGGGACAAAAGGAACTCTCCATGGTAACCAAAATAGAGATTTTTTGTTGTCATGTTAACTTTATAACGAGTTTGCAATAGTAATAGCTTGTTTACAATGTTAGTTTAACAATGTGATACGTTTGGGACCAATGGACAAAAGGAACTCTCTATGGTAACCCCGATTATACATGTTCTTTGATGTTACAGCGATTATGGTTCTATGGCATTACCCTGTAAAATAGATTAATAAAATGGCCCAAAAATATGTTTTATAACCTTAAATAGTAATATAAATAAGGAACATAATATGATACGATTTAAAGATGGCATTGTCAGTGCATACAAATTTTGACCAACATAATGAATGAGATTCTAATATTTTAAAAGTATATTTTTTACCTTGTATTTTTGCTCTAAGTGCAGGTTTAACAAAACGATAATTCAATCGTTCTATGTTATCGTCTATGGACGGGTTGATACATTTGGAGATAAACTACAAAAGTTAAGACATTGGCCACTATCAAAGCAATTATAAACATATTTTTGAAGAGAGCATTTTTTTTTAGGAATCGATTTACGTTCCGGATGCCGTTATCTCCATGTCTATAAAGGCTGATGACAGACAGAGGGTGGATCAACTCTCAAAGGGGCTCCGACGGTATGTGTAACATAATATTGTTTATGGCCCTAAAAACACATATCTCAGTTTCTCAAAAAATGCGCATACTACGCTAAAACACCGACGACATAATAGCAGGGTCCATAGGCATGAAAAATCTTACATGTCTGAGCGCACTTACATTCTAAGTCAGTAGATCTCAATTCAAGGCTAGATTTATGTAATCAAACAGTTAATATTATAATTTTCAAAGTGAGTTCAAGCTGTTCAGAGTATTTCAATCAGAACTTCAATGTATTAACCGAGATATCGCTGTCGATCGTGAAATGTAAGTGCACTCAGACATGTAAGATTTTTCAAATTCATGCATATGGGCCCTGAACAGGGGCAGGGGCGTTGCCCTTAAGTAGTTTCGCAGAGCTATAATGGCTTGATATTATAATAATACTCGGGAAACCGCCCGGGAGTGACCTCAGGCTTCGCCTTCGGTCCCTCCCGGACGGTCTCCCTCGGAGCAAATATTTTACGGTATTTTCCTGAAAACATGAAGTGTTATTATCCCCCGTGAAAACGAGGGGATATAGGGTTGAGCTTGTCCGTCTGTCCGTCTGTCCGTCTGTCCGTCTGTCTGTCTGTCTGTCCGTCTGTCTGTCCCGCTTGATATAGGGTACTTTGTCCACGCGAGTTTGGGATGAAGGAGTTGAGCTAGAACTTTCAAATTTTGTACACGCATAAACCAAGGTCTGAAGTCGTGCCTCGTCTAGGTTTCATCTCGATCGGTTGAAAATTGTCGATTCTAGAGCACTTTAAAAATTGTCGATTTTAAACTTTTTTCAGATGCCAAGCACTTTGTCCACGCGAGTTTGGGATGAGGGAGTTGAGCTAGAGCTTTCAAATTTTATACACGCATAAACCAAGGTCTGAAGTCGTGCCTCGTCTAGGTTTCATCTCAATCGGTTGAAAATTGTTGATTCTAGAGCACTTTAAAAATTGTCGATTTTAAACTTTTTTTCAGATGCCAAGCACTTTGTCCACGCGAGTTTGGGATGAAGGAGTTGAGCTAGAGATTTTTAATTTTATACACGCATAAACCAAGGTCTGAAGTCGTGCCTCGTTAAAGTTTTATCTCGATCGGTTGAAAATTGTCGATTCTAGAGCACTTTAAAAATTGTCGATTTTAACATTTTCACCCGATGTTAAGCACTGTGTGCACGCGAGATTGGTCTGAATCAATTAAGCTAGACATTTCAAATTTTATTCTCGTATAAACCGAGGTCTGAAGTCGTGCCTCGTCAAGGTTTTATCTTGATCGGTTGAAAATTGTCGATTCTGGAACACTGTCGACTCTGGAAAATTGTCGATTTTAATATTTTCACCCGATGTTTAGTACTTTGTGCACGCGAGTGTGGTATGAAGGCATTGAGCCAGAGATTTAAAATTTAATACACATATAAACCAAGGTTTGAAGTCGTGCCTCGTCATAGTGTCATCTTGATCGGTTGAAAATGATCGATTTTGGAGCACTTTAAAGTAGCGAAAAGTTCATATTCAGATGAAGTCGTGCCTCGTCATAGTGTCATCTTGATCGGTTGAAAATGATCGATTTTGGAGCACTTTAAAGTAGCGAAAAGTTCATATTCAGATGAGGAAATGTTGGTGATAATATACGATATTATCATTTAAGTACGTGGTATGTGCTTATATCGGCAAACATGCTTATATAAGCATATTATTTTTTAGATAAGTGAAATGATACTTTCTTCACTTGTCTCGTCAGCTGCCCTCCAAAAACATTTCGCGTGTGATTTTATAAGCAATCATGCTTATATAAGTATATTTATAAGCAATCATGCTTACATCAGCATATTAATCAGCAAATGAAGGGAGATGTGTTAACACATATCGGAGGCACCTGGTGCATTTGAAATGGGCTTACAAAAGTCATCGTGCTTATATAATCATATTTGGTATGTAAGTTAAATGATATATTTGTTTTACTGGCCTCGTCAGCTGCGTCTCAAACAGTATCTGGGATGTGCTTATATAAGCATAATGTAATGTAATGAAATCATCTTTTTGCTTCACTGGCCGTCTCAGATGCCTCTCAAAAGCATTTTGGATGTGCTATATGAGCTCGTGCTTATAAAAGCATATTTTCTTTAATTTGAGGATACTTTTGCCAACTGGTCTCGTCAGTCCAAGAGATGTCTTCAGAAAGAATTGAGTCATGATGCAAGAATAGTTCGTTATTTCCAAAGTTAATTTTAGAAAAAAATGACCATCCTGCATCTACGAATTGTTGAAGTTCACGGGGGATCCAAGGTCACTGACATTCTAGTTTTTATTTCATGCTTTTTGTGTTTATATTCTTAAATTGAAATGATTAATAAGACCAAGTGCATTGTTCAAAACCAAAAAATATGGATTTTCTTGACTTTAATCGTCCAACGACATGCCACCCGGGAGGATAACGTTAAGAATAAAAATTACGCAATAGATGCGCTTACGTATGAAACTTTGCATTGTTACGTAATTATTGCGCCATCGTGAAAATACGGCAAGTGGAAAGCCCTGTGACGCATCCTATGTTTTCTTTATAAAAACAACGTCAAACATGAAATAAATGGTTTTGTTTCCAGCTTCCAAAAAGAGGACCCGACCTTCCGAGTGACGTGGGACGAAGAAGCAAAAGAAAGTATTGTGTCCGGGATGGGCGAGCTCCACTTAGAGGTCTATGGCCAGGTGAGATAATTATTTAAATAGATCTTGTATCAGATAGATAACATGAAATAGAATTCAAAAGACTTAGGAACACATTGCAAGAAAAAAAGACATTAATGGACGTATTTAATTGACACAGCTTCTCCAGGAGGTAAATGTACAGGTAAAAATAATATTGAAAAAAAGTATTTTGAAATGTTTACGGTCTCTATTTAGCTCAACAAAACGCCCTCTTGAAAACAAGTATGATAATGTACGCCTTAAGACGTTCATTTTTCGCAGGGCATCGTGCTTAATTAGAAAATGAGTTTGTGATTCGATTTAACACTGATAACTCATGTTGATAATTATCTGTTTCAGCGGTTAGAACGTGAATACAACGTCAAGTGCACCCTGGGCAAGCCGAAGGTCGCATTCCGAGAGACACTGGTACAACCTTATGAGTAAGTCATTCATTTATTTGTTAAGATAGTTAGTATAAAGCGGATTTAGCTGCAAATAGACACTTGAAGCAATCACAGCAATTTAGCAATTGAATTTGACAGAGCTTGGACAGGCTAAGCGTATCCCTCTAATTAAAGCCTAAGGTAAATGTTTTGTAGCTACCGGGTACCTCGAATAGTGGCAAGTACCTCCATGTCTTTATCTTAAAAAAAAAAATGAATCTACATGTATATGATTGGTGACATGCCTTTCATGACTTAATATTCTACATTTACCCTCGAAATTACCGAGGGTTTCTACCTTAATGCTACACCCTGTTTTATATATTATATAGATATACACCCCAATGTGTTTTTGCAGATTTAACTACACGCACAAGAAGCAATCGGGAGGTCAAGGTCAATACGGAAAGGTCATCGGTACCTTGCTGGTGAGAATTTCTTATTCAGGGATTTATCTACCTGTGCGACTGTGGAAATTGTCGCACAATTTTGTCAGATGTCGCACAACTTTCAGTCCGAATGCGCCCGTCCTGTCGCACAGTTTTTCGACGAAATGCGCCCATTGGTTCATATATTTTTTTATGTGTCTATATGAGCCCATAAACGTATTATATATCCAAGACTGTTTAAGGTTTTGTTGGTCCATTCATGATCATTGTATAATTTGTTTCTATAGAACTTCATCTATTTTTGTTTTTAAGCAGGTATATATAAGGAACCAATCAGATTGAACAAATGGAAACATTTAGAAGTTTAAAATTGTCGCACAACTTTTTTCACTGTCGCACAGTTTCGAAAATGTCGCACAAAAATCATTCGGAATGCGCCCGCTCTCGCACATACAAAAAATTGTAGATAAATCCCTGCTTATTTATTTTATTTATTTGAATATACTTTCCGATCATATGGTAAAACCTCCTATGTCACTTTAGGTACCACAAATTTTCTTCCGATCAGAATGCACTAAGGAGGATTTACCTGGTCCTATTTATACATTACGCGCGCAAGTTAAGACCCTAAAAAACTACTTTCCGCTATTGAAAAACCTCCTCATAAAAATCTGAAAGTGTACGGATTTACCCGCATGTCCGGATTTACCCGAACTCACTCTATCACATTTTTTAAATCTATAAATTAGGGCTGTGTCGGGCTTTGTAATTTGCTTCCCGAACACCCGAAGTCAATATCCGACCCGACCCGATACCCGACCCGAAGTTCCAAGGACATGATTTCCTTAGATTTCCTTGATTTCCCATTTACATACAATCGCTAGTAAATGTTCGTAATGAGACAGGAAAGGCTTGATAGCATATTGTTTTTGTTATCATAATTAATAAATGTTCAATCATACAACAACAAGAAAAAAACATCTTATAAAAATGGTGGTATTATAGTAGAGTTTTTGTATGTGGATGCCCTCACACTTGGCAACCTCCGAAAAAATATGAAATATAATATTGTAAACATGAAAAAAAAAACATTCAATCATACAACAATAAAAATAAAACCATTTATAATGTATAAGTTGGGTATAGAAATTTGAGCGATGAATAAAGGGCGTGGGAGGTAATTAATAGTGATTATAGTGATTGAAAGAACGTTTTAACAAAAAGTGCTTATTGTCATCCCTTCTATTTTGCTGTTTGCTCTTACTGTATTTTGAAATCACGCGTTTTTCTTGCAGCCTTTGGATGCCGACAGCTTCACGAAAGTGGAATTCGAAACTCAACTCACCGGCACGGCGATTCCCAAGCCATACATCCCAGCTATTGAAAAGGTACAAACCGCATGGTATATAGCCCTTTTAAATTAAATGGACGAAACTAAGATTGTAAAAACAAGAATGTATACATTACAACTTGAAAAAAAAAAAACACACAAAAAACTATGAAAGATCAATGACAAAAAAAAAACTTTACTCAAGGCATGTATATTGATTGACTATTTGGCGAATTTTGTTTGTAATTAAAACAAAAATTGTTTTTCAATTTTCAATAGGGTTTCCTCAACTTATTCAGCAAAGGCACGATGACCGGACAAAAGATCGCTCTCTCCCAACGTCCCAACGACGTCCTACAAACCTGTCTTCAACTCTTGTCTCCCGCCTCCTCAACTGTATTTATTTATAATTTTTAAATAGATATATATTTTTTTCAAAAGGGCTTCTTAAACGCGTTGCAAAAAGGTACGATGACGGGCCACAAATGCAGCGGCCTCAAGATGATCGTGAAAGACGGAGGTCACCACGCTGTGGATTCGAGTGATTATGCGTTTCAACTGACAGCCGAGGGAGCTGTGAGAGATGGTAAGAATGTCCTCTTCTCCTTCAATTTATAAAGCCCCTTCCCATTTAAGGCATCCGACGCCTCTTCCCTATCCCTCTTGAGATGGAACTCACCAATAGGGTTTCTTAAACGCATTGCAAAAAGGTACGATGACGGGTCACAAATGCAGTGGCCTCAAGTTGATCGTCAAAGACGGAGGTCACCATGCTGTGGATTCGAGTGATTATGCGTTTCAACTGACAGCCGAGGGAGCCATAAGAGATGGTAAGAATGTCCCCTTATCCGTCAATATAAAAAATCCCTTCCCCTTTATTTAAGGCATCCTATGCCTCTTCCCCATCCCCTCTTGAGATGGAGCTCACCGATAGGGCTTCTTAAACGCATTGCAAAAAGGCACGATGACGGGCCACAAATGCAGCGGCCTCAAGATGATCGTCAAAGACGGAGGCCACCACGCTGTGGATTCGAGCGATTACGCGTTTCAACTGACGGCAGAGGGAGCTATTCGAGATGGTAAGAATGTCCTCTTATCCTTCAATTTATAAAGCCCCTTCCCATTTAAGGCATCCGATGCCTCTTCCCCATCCCCTCTTGAGATGGAGCTCACCGATAGGGCTTCTTAAACGCATTGCAAAAAGGCACGATGACGGGCCACAAATGCAGTGGCCTCAAGTTGATCGTCAAAGACGGAGGTCACCACGCTGTGGATTCGAGTGATTACGCGTTTCAACTGACAGCCGAAGGGGCGATTCGAGATGGTAAGAATGCCCCGTCCGTATACAGCCCTGTCCTGCTTTATATTTATCCAAGGCATCCCATGTCAATTTTCCGTCATCTTCATAGCGACATTTGCCTATGTGGTTCCTTCGGGCTACGCGTTTCAGCTGACGGCCGAAAGGGGCTGTGAGAGATGTTAAGAATGCCCCGTCCGTATACAGCCCTGTCCTGCTTTATATTTATCCAAGGCATCCCATGTCCATTTCCCGTCATCTTCATAGCGACATGTACCTCTGTGGTTCCTTCGGGTTACGCGTTTCAACTGACAGCCGAGGGAGCTATTCGAGACGGTAAGAATGTCCCCTTATCCGTCAATGTAAAAGGCCCCTTCCCCTTTATCTAAGGCATCCTATGCCTCTTTCCTATCCCCTCTTGAGATGGAGCCCACCTATAGGGCTTCTTAAACGCATTGCAAAAAGGCACGATGACGGGCCACAAATGCAGCGGCCTCAAGATGATCGTCAAAGACGGAGGTCACCACGCTGTGGATTCGAGTGATTATGCGTTTCAACTGACGGCCGAGGGAGCTGTGAGAGATGGTAAGAATGTCCTCTTCTCCTTCAATTTATAAAGCCCCTTCCCATTTAAGGCATCCGACGCCTCTTCCCTATCCCTCTTGAGATGGAACTCACCAATAGGGTTTCTTAAACGCATTGCAAAAAGGTACGATGACGGGTCACAAATGCAGTGGCCTCAAGTTGATCGTCAAAGACGGAGGTCACCACGCTGTGGATTCCAGTGACTACGCGTTTCAATTGACGGCCGAGGGAGCTGTGAGAGATGGTAAGAATGTCCTCTTCTCCTTCAATTTATAAAGCCCCTTCCCATTTAAGGCATCCGACGCCTCTTCCCTATCCCTCTTGAGATGGAACTCACCAATAGGGTTTCTTAAACGCATTGCAAAAAGGTACGATGACGGGTCACAAATGCAGTGGCCTCAAGTTGATCGTCAAAGACGGAGGTCACCACGCTGTGGATTCCAGTGACTACGCGTTTCAATTGACGGCCGAGGGAGCCGTGAGAGATGGTAAGAATGTCCCCTCGGCCCCATATCCTCTAGTCTAAAGAGACAAAATGTCCCTCTAATAACCCCTAAGGCACCCGATGTCCCTACCCTATCCCCTCTTGAGATGGAGCTCACCAATTGAGCCTCTTACACGCATTTCAAAAAGGTACGATGACTGGCCACAAATGAAGTGGCCTCAAGATGATCGTCAAAGACGGAGGTCACCACGCTGTGGATTCGAGTGATTATGCGTTTCAACTGACAGCCGAGGGAGCTGTGAGAGATGGTAAGAATGTGCCCTTATCCGTCAATATAAATGCTCCTTCCCTTTTAAGGCATCCGATGCATCTTCCCTATCCCTCTTGAGATTGAGCTCACCAAATGGGCTGCTTAAACCCATTGAACAATGGTACGATGACTGGACATAAATGCAGTGGCCTCAAGATGATCGTGAAAGATGGAGAGGTCACCACGCTGTAGATTCGAGTGATTACGCGTTTCAACTGACGGCCGAGGGAGCTATTCGAGATGGTAAGAATGTCCCGTCTGTATACAGCCCTGTCCAGTGTTGCCAACTCTCGCGATTACAAAAAAAATCAAAAAATTCGCTGAAAACAATCGAAAACTACAAAAACAAGCGAAAAAATAATAATCTTAAAAATATCACTTTTTCATCGTCAAAATCATAATTAAGTACAAAAATTTATAAAGAAACATAGCAATAAAATAAAATTCCAAAAACAAGCGAAAAACAAGCAACCCGCGAAAATACCGCGAAAGCCCCTGAAAACGAGCGATTTTCGCTTGTTTCCCGCGACATTGGGAACACTGGCCCTGTCCTGCTTTATATTTATCCATGGCATCCCATGTCCATTTCCAGTCATCTTCATAGCGACATTTACCTCTGTGGTTCCTTCGGGTTACGCGTTTCAGCTGACGGCCGAGGGAACCGTTAGAGAAGGTAAGAATGCCCCCATTAGTTATATATCTCGGGAGTCCTGCTTAAAAACCCGTCACAGGCCCATAAAGTGACGTATCCACCAATATATAAAAAAAAACTCCTTCCCGGCATAGAAGCCGCTTAAAAGCACACAATGGCCTTGCCGAGAAGGCCTGTTCCTTTTATTACTCTCATAGTTTCTTCTTTACCCTTCGATTCAATTCCTATACACTTTGAATTGATGGGTGTACTAATAGGGTGATTCGTTTCACACCTGCAATAGAACCTGGTTCAACCTCGGGACCGGCGTAAACAGCTTGGATTAACCGGTTTTCGAATTTTCCGATGAGATTTATGAAGAAAATGTAAAGATTCGGATTGCAAAATCTGTTCTGTTCAAGCAATTATGCGGTTAATCCGTGTTCGGTTTAACATAGGTTCGGTTATACATTTTTGTCACTGTCTCAAAAAGCCGTTATAATATCATTTCGTCTATTTTATTTCAGCCATGGCCGAGGGCGTTTGGCAAGTAATCGAGCCCATCATGTTGGTCGAAGTAACGGCGCCCATTGAGTTCCAAAGCACGGTGATGATCGGATTGACAAAGAGGAATGGTCAAATGAGGAGTCTGGATGCGACGGAGGGATACTTTTCGATCTTCTGCGAGGTATGTGAAGAAAGTGTGCCTTTTAAAGGGGTGAATAGGGTGAGGGGGAGGGATAGGCGGCTTGTTTGTAGGGCTGATAGAGGAGAGAATTGAGGTGGATGAGGCTTCCAAAGCATAGTCATGGTCGGATTGACGAAGCGAAATGGACAAATGAGGAGTTTTGATGCGACGGAGGGATACTTCTGGATCTTTTGCGAGGTATGAAGTCTCTGTTTAGGAAAGGGGGAAGGGGGAGGGAGGTGGTTTGGGAGCGGGT
>LQRL01008820.1:2774-13645 GCA_001703475.1 Hydroides elegans
AAAAATCGTTGCAAGTAAGATGTGGGAGAGACCTTATGGGAAAGACGTTGTGAGAAAGTCGTTGCGAGGAAGACATTATGAGAAAGACGTTGTGGAGAGACGTTGTGAGAAAGACGTTGTGAGAAAGACATTGTGGTAAAGACATTATGGGAAAGACATTGTGAGAAATTCGTTATAAGAAAGACGTTGCAAGAAAGTCGTTGTGAGAAAGACATTTTGAGATCTATCTCAAAATGTTGAGAAAAAGTAGTTGTGAGGTAGTTGTGAGTAGTTGTGAGGAAAGACGTTGTGAGAAAAACGTTCTGGAAAAGACATTGGGAGAAAGACGTTGCAATAAAGTCGTTGAGAGAAAGACGTTGTGAGATAGACGTTGAGAAAAAGTAGTTGTGAGAAAGACATTTTGAAAAAGTCGCTGTGAGAAAGACGTTGTAGGAAAGACCATCGTGAGAAAGTCGTTATGAGAAAGAAGTTGTAAGAAAGACGTTGTGAGTAGGACATTGTGGGATAGACGTTGGTGGATAGACGTTGTGAAAAGGACAAAAAAATATCACCTTTTATTTTTGATTGACATAAAGTATTAATAAAGAATATATATTGCTTAGGCTCGGGGCTTTGCATCTCTTATGCCTATGTTTTAGAATGCTGACCATGCTAAATCGAATAATTATTGACAGTTCACGGGGGATCGAAGGCCTTTAGCCTCTAGTTTCTTTATGTTTAATGTGCACTCCCATTTTGATTCACACAAGGTATATTTGGTTCATGTGGTTTCAGGCATTCATGGATCACTTCTCAGGACACATGATGAGAGACAAGTACGTATCATTCAAACTTCGAAATTACCACCACTTAAATGAGTGGTCTTCAATGAAAGCTTCTACTGAATCATTATCAGCAATTCACATGGTTTTGTTTACTGGTACACGTAGGCTATATATTATATGTAATAATATTAAAACCCTGATTCAGCTCATTTTGAAAACTTTGCATACGGATATTGTTGTTACGTTTCCAAATAAGATAGGGTTAATGCTTTTTATGCAGCCTGCTTCCATCCTTTTAAAAGGTAAACCATTTCATATGAAATTCGACCCAATAGCTGAATATTTCTGCAAAATCATGCCAAATAGCTATCACTTTTAAATAACGTCAAAGATTCATCGTTTGAAATATTCTATAATTTTCTTTTGTTCCAGGGAAAAATTAGTGCTCGAAGACTTTCAACAATTTTTAAAATATGAGCAAAAGGTAAGTCCGTATAGAAATACATATACATTTATATCATTTTCCTTTCGTCTTAAAAAAATACCGTTGTCGAAACTTAATCAAAGATATGATCATGTGCTTATCGAGATATGAGTCTAGTTTTAATATGTTGACCTAAAATGTCAACATCTTGTAAATTATTTAGAGATGTTTCTCATTATATCGGAAGTAAGTATATAAATTCCCATAACATTGGCGTTTGGCCCTATTAAATGCAGTTTAAGTTGTCTTGAGTTAAGCTGATAACTTTTTATAAAGGGTTATTTTAGTACTGGAATATACTAATGGTGATGCCTATCATTGAGTTTGTGGCGCTAGCTGTATCAAATTCAATTGATTTAATGTTTAGGTCATATGATATCAAGTTCCTGTTTATGTTTATGTTTATGTATACACATCGTTTGGATTGTTTGATGCAATTACCGGTATTTAGAATAACCTACGTATAATCAAAGTGATCGTTGACCCACTGTCAGCCATTTTGCTTTCAGTTGATCCATTCGTTCAAGAGAAAAATACTATAAATAAAAAGTTTTGCTTCCAAATAAAAAAAAATGTTAGGCTTAAATTTTGTTTCATCATTAGAAAGTATATGCAGGAAGCTATAGCCCGATCTCATTGCGTAAAGTGCTAAACACGTAACAAATCGGCGATTTGATTGATGGGAGTATAAAGGAAAATGGCGCGCTGGGTCTTAACGGAAACCATGATCGTTGTGACAAGATATTGATAACCACTAGCCAAATGCCAATATCGTACGTTGTCTGATAGGATTTTACGGCATTTCAATTCACTAAGCATGTTGTGCCTATAAAAAGAAAGCGCCATAAATTTCTAAAGTTGGATATAAACTACTTCTGGACAGTGAATGGTCTTGTCCGTAAAAAATTTAACCATTATTATTGTGTCCGTGTATATCAATTGAGATACACAAGAGATAACCTTAAACCTGTCCAGTGATGTTAATTTACCGTCTGCCTAACTCAGAACAAAAGCTGTCATTACGAGCGGCCAGATGACAACAATGTTAGTTTTTGACCGAATTGCACTTAGATATTGGCTGTCAAAAGGCAATTAAGATTTTTAATCAAATGCTAGGGAATTTGAGGCAGTGGTAGAAATTACATAGTGAAGCTGAAATTAATGACCGCACCTCTTTGAAGGTGTATAGTTATTCCCATCGAAATAAAGGATATGAAATATTAATCATCCATTACATGTCTCTAGAGCGTCAGTCAAAATTCAATGTCTTTTGACAACTTTTCAATACACTTTGGTTTTACCCAATGAAACATGTCTTTAATCAGCACCATTCCTACAAACAAATAGCGTTATTTATTGTGACTTTTTTGAGAGTTTGTCATTATTGAAAAAAAAGATAGAACGCTATGGCCTTTAAACCATCCACACCAAACCATTATCATCCCTGAATAAGTATTTTCTCTGACCGCAAATGCCCATAGAACAACTTATTTTCGAGTCCTTGGACAATGCTGCTTGGTATCAACTTCAAATTTAATGTATTATTTTTTTGCAGGACAATATAGCCGATAACCTTGACAAAGTGAAGGAACACATGCTTCACTACCTGGACAACCCCGTAAGGGAGGCAAACCAACCCTATTTTACCCCGCAAGAGGTAAGTTTGTGTATGCTATAACCGGGCTGTCCTCATTTATTTGGTCAAATGGAATTTAGGAGTCCGTCCAGACACTTTGAACGGTTTCTTTGAGTAAATTGCGTCATGTAATACCTGTGCAAAAAAAAAGAAATCTTCAGAAATTTTAATTAAAAATACACGAAGCTCTATCTTTAGGAATTTCGTTACACAGCGTTCGTTTGAGAATAGTACTGGGGTCATTTTTTATGTAAGATTTTGCCATACTTTTCAAATTCGAGTCGAATGTTTTGCTCATTTATAGTCAATTAACTATTGGTTTCCATCTAGGGCACAAATGAGCATGCTCATACTATATTGCGTCTGTACTGAAGTAATGCGATTCTAAATATTTACATCGATCTTAGATCAAATTCATGTCCTCTATTTAAATGAAATTCATATCAGTTGAGCTGGTTTTTTTTTTGCAAATTGTCGGAAAGGCAGGTCATACAGTCCCGAGACAGCCTTAAGAGAATAATGTCGATAGAAATATCGGGTAAACGTGTTTCACGCTCTTCTTGTATATGATATGCTTAAAACATATTATACCTGTTTAAACAAAGTTACTATTAACCCATGATTGACCCATCTGTTTCCCATCCCTACCAGTTCCTTGACTACCTGTACTCGAGCCACAACACGCTTCTCGACGAGCGTTGCCATGACATCACTATGGACATGGACCAGCCGCTGTCGCACTACTGGATCTCGTCTTCTCATAACACGTACGTTTTCAACATTAGGGGAACCTGTACGCATAAAAACAAATCAATTCATGATGATATATATCGGATGATATGTGTTAGATGTAAAAACAGTCTAAATTGATCAAGGGACCGGTGCAATATGTTTTTGCTATTGGTAAAATGAAAGCGAAAGTAATTAAGTCCTTATTACTTTCGATATATTTCAAACATTTGAAAGATTATATAATGAATGTGTAGTAATTTAGTACCACTAAGGATGATATATTTTCCATTTTCATTCTTTATATTTATTACGATGAATCCTTTTTGAGGTTTGTCCCAGATAAACAATGGGTGCGTTTCTTTTTATTCAGAAGTTTCAGAAGTTTAAGAACTTTAAGAAACTTAAGAAACTTCAGACAGAGTGTAAAAAGAAACGTATTGTGTCTGAATGTTCTGAATTTTAAGGTCAAGGTTAGCTCATCACTGTTTCTTCATTTTCTGTACAAAATAGTGTTCAAACAATTATAAAATTTACTAAATAGTTATTTGGAATATACAATGTCACAAAATCACCATTTATAAACAACAAAACACAAAATTTAAAAAGTAAACAAAACCAAAAAATCAAAACATTGCGTCACGTGACTAAATTAAGAAATTTAAGACAACTCTCAGTTGTCTTACATTTTGTCTGAAACTTCTTAAACTTCTGAAACTTCTGAACAAAAAGAAACGCTTTTTTGTCTTAAGTTTCTTAAACTTCTTAAACTTCTTAAACTTCTGAATAAAAAGAAACGCACCCATTATCTTTCTCCATTTTCTCCCCTTTCCAATAAAGCCTTGTCTGGTTCTCACCCACAGATATCTGACCGGAGACCAGTTCTCCAGCGATTCTTCATGTGAGGCTTATGTCCGCGTCTTGAGAACCGGTTGTCGCTGTATCGAATGTAAGTATTTTGTCGATGCTAAGTTCGCATTTTATTTGAGTAATAATCATGGGAAACATCAGTAATTGAAATTTTATAGGCTTAATCGATGACTTACATAATTAAAATTATATTGTTCAGAAATAATTATATTGAGGTGTAATATGAGTTGAAACTAAAGTATGAAATAATGTTCAATTCACAAATGTACATACAGTGGACCCTCGTTAAACCGAACACGGTTAAACCGAATTATTGCTTTAACCGAATAAACTGCAAGGACCCAGTCTCTATATGTTCTTTATAAATGTTATCGGATAAACCGAAAATCGGTTAAATCGAACAGTTTTGGCCGGTCTCGAGGTATTCGGTTTAACGAGGTTCTACTGTATTAATAAAAATGGTTTATATGGAAAATAAAAATGTTTAGTTTATGATAGCAGTACACGTGTACGGTGTAAATAAACAAAGGAAGTAACAAGATTGCCAACAATCCCCCTTCTCCCCCAAGACAAATGACATTAATATTCTTGTTTGAGAAATCGTAAAGCATTGCGTATTCCATCTGTTTGAAAACAATGCTTTAAAAACACATGTATCAAATGTTACGGCAAAATCTGCTTATCCTCTTCATAATCATCCCAAAACCGCCTACCGTAAACCCCTTTCAAACTCTGAGCTTATTTTCGCGCCGCGCAGTGGATGTTTGGGACGGTCCGGACCTCATCCCTCTCGTTACCCACGGGCACACGGTCACCTCAAAAATTCGATTCAATGAAGTGTTACGCGTCATAAAGGAACATGCGTTTCAAACGACGTCGTAAGTCATAAAAGGTCGACGCATCTTGTGCATTTTGGGGTCATTATCAAGCGCATTATTTTGGGTTACGTCTCGCTATTATTTTGTGTGTGGAATTCTTTGAGCTCGACGCTTATTATGATCGGTGTTTGGTTCTGTGCAACTGGCGGAAAAGATAAATTTAGATATTCATTTATGTGTTGCAGATAAGATATAATTATGAAAATATAGCTTAGAAATCCACGCAACGCTTTATGGGGAGTTTTAAAAACGTATTTTTCTTGATCGAATTTCTATCTGCATGCCTTTGCTTTCTTATGGTAGTGGATCACGTTATCTTTTCATTTTATAGCCTTATCTTTTTCACATCACATTATAAATTCTCAAATTATTTATGTGTATGCGAAAAAGATATTTCTTTTTGAACCCTAACGTTATTACATTTTTTGAGATGCAAGTATTGATTTGTAGCATGAATATATATTCATATTCGATCATCAATATACGCAGAGAATATGAAGCTATAAACTGAAATACAAATGTATGCCTGTTTTATTCGTTTGACATATGTTAATAGATATTGTCATTTGTTAGTTTTCGGTGACCTTTTAGGCTTTAGTACAAACAATTACAATATTCTGGGCAATATATTTTCTGTGCCACTATTTTATGTAGCAAGCTTTATTTTTACAAGGAGGCAGTTTTTATCAACGCATTTTAAGTCAGAAACATACCCGGTATTCCCGTTTAGCTTGCCCACCAGTATCTTATCTGCACCGCACCTATAAATATAAAAACGAATTATACGTAATAATTTTTCGGTATTACTCAACACTTTCGAAAAACGTATTTTTGGCTAAAAACACCGAAATTCGCGATATTAAATCTGCAATTATCGCTCACTCCCATGCGTCTTTCTAACCCACGTATGTATTATTATGACTGGAAGTTTCGTTCAAAATATAGGCATTTGTATTGTCCGTATTAGCAACGCAAATGCTTAAGTCCTATTTTCCGTATTTTTTGGGTTTTCTATTATTTTAGGTTACTGTGTGTATTTTAATTTCTGTATTTCGGTACCTTTGGTATGCATGTGCTTGCTTTGCAGTGGACTGTTGGGACGGGCCCGATGGATGGCCTTTCATTTTCCACGGACACACGCTCACGTCCAAGATCAGGTTCTTGGACGTCTTAAAAGTCATCAAACAATATGCATTTTGGGCCAGCGAGTAAGTATTGACAGCGATTTAAAACGATTTCTTAAGGTTGTATGCTGGGATAAATTTGAATATGTCGTTCTTTTAAGACGGAATGATTTCTATGCTTTAGGTTTTGGGACTCTACATTTAATCAAAGTTCCATTTTGTTTACAAATTCGCAGAATTCGCAGATAATTTTAATCTTTTTTTACTGCAAGATGCCTTTTCTTTTATATATTAATTATTGATACGCTTAAGTAGTTGGCTAGGTTGTGAACATTTATAAAAATGAATGTTCAAAACCAGACGATGTATTAAATGCATGAATGCATGTCCGAAATGCATTATAATTTAATATTTATATATTCATAAAGCAGTTAAAGGACATTGCATGAACAAACGATATAAAATTTACTTTACAAAGGTATTTGTCCATGTTAGAATTCAATGCCCGATTGGATTAGTGGTAAACAGTAATGCAATAAATTTGAATTTTCTACTTTATTCACGATTATATGAAAGTGCCTTAAAATCAATTCGTAAACTCTCCATTAAACTGGTTTAACTAAATAGGTCAAATCGTCAATCAATACAATTACTCAGACATTAACTATATCACTCAGGTATATATTAAACATATATTCGCCTAGCTTTCATATATTCATCCTTTTTTTGCACGCCCTTAGTTACCCTTTGATCCTGTCGATCGAGAACCACTGCTCCCTCCCACAGCAGCGCAACATGGCGCAGGGATTCAAGGAGACGTTTGGGGACCAGCTACTCGTGGAGCCCATCAACACCAATGGCAACGTCCTGCCCTCGCCCAACCAGCTCAAAAACAAAATCATTCTCAAGGTACATCTGTATGTCGCATTGATTAGAACGGCTTTCAACATTTTGTCTTTGTTTTATGTTCTTAAATAAAGATTCAATGCCTTCACTGACGTAGCGGAAGATGACATATTAAAGGAACTAGCGTTTAAACATGCGATTTATTTCACATATTTATTTGTGAATATTTTTATGTATATACATGTTAAATGATCCTATAGTTGAATTTAATAATCTATGGAAAACATTTCTCATTTTAGCACAAAAAGCTTCCAGAGGGTTCAAATGAATTGAAAGTGGAAACCTCCTCAACCTTTGACGACAGTAAGATATTTTTCATTTTCTCTTACGTAGCGTTATTGGAAATCCATTGCAAAATGCGTCAATAAGTTACAGATTAGGCACGAGCGGTTTGGGTGTTGAATGACCACTAGACAAATGTTAAGTATAAAAATGTATAAGAGAACAAAATAGTGTTTAAAATAGAATACTATAATAAAGGGCCATTTTATAAATACGAACGCATTACACTGTTTACAATGCACTATTTCAGCATCGATGTCCGAGGCTGACTTGAGTAACTCGGTCAAGAACGGTATCATGTACCTTGAGGACCCGGTGGACAACGAGTGGCTGCCGCACTTCTTTGTTCTTACGCAAACGCAGTTGGATTTTACCGAGGAGACCGGGCTCGATCAGCAAGAAGATGATGAGGAGGAGGATGAACCACTGCCGGCGTCTGAGGTGCGCGTTTAAAGTGGAGCAGGGATTTGAATAAAGAAATAGAGAGGAAAAAAAAGAATCGATTTAATATCAATTGTAGCCTATGAAATATGATGATTCTGATATCTCGCTTGCACCGTGTAATATGTCAGTTGTATCCATAGAAATGAGATCTTTTTAATTGGAATGTTGGAAACTTATTCAGTGTCCCTAGTTGCTGTCACTTTTGATATCTATCCTTATGGATCCACAGAAACAATGATAAAGACAAATCTCATTAAGTCATAGGTTCTCCCCTTACCCCCATTGCTCCATTTTATTGCAGCCAACGGTGGCGAACGACGAGCTTCACTACAGCGAAAAGTGGTTCCACGGCAAACTCGAGGGCGGGCGCAAGAAGGCAGAGGAACTCTTGAAGAGCTACGCTTACTTGGGCGAGGGCACCTTTCTAGTCAGGGACAGCGACACTTTTGTCGGAGACTTCTCGCTCAGCTTCTGGTAAGTTGGGGTTAAAAGAAAAGCTATTTTTCCTTAAACATAGATCACTATGAAAGCTTATAAATATTTTCTGCATAAAAAGAAAATCTTATTTGCGATAACAACGTTACAGAAATGACAAAGAATTGGTGAAGAATTGACAGGAATGGGCCATTTATCTTAATGCATCTCCAATCACATTTCCTACACGGCGATGAGCGAGCTCACTCTACAATCCGTGTTATTGGTTTATAAAACCTTAACCACAACGTTATACATATGTGTCTCATGTCATTTTTCTACAGGAAGGAGCTGGCACCGCAGCACTGTCGCATCCGATCAAAACAAGAACGCGGTCAGACCAAGTACTACTTGATCGACAACCTCTCGTTCGATTCACTTTATTCGCTCATCACGCACTACAAGACGCACGCACTTCGCAGCACTGGGTTCCAGCAGAATTTAACCGAGCCCGTGCCGCAGCCGCAGAGCCACGAGGGCAAAGAGTAAGTGCGCAGCTATGACTTATAATGAATAAATAGCTATTTTAAGAATAGCCTCTGATTTTAATTAATGATTTAAGCTTTTGGAGATATCATGAAGTTTTCTGTAAAATTAATAAAGTAAGTTAAAAAAGATTTTATAGAATTTATTTGTACAAAAATTATTATGCGTTCGCTCAGTGTATATATTAAAAATGGGTTGTTTAAGGGCGAAATTCGTTATTTATATTAGTTAAAATATGTTCATAAATCTAGCATCCAACTGATTTCTAGGTTTCGTTTCAATATGACAGAAGACTGGAGCAATCCCAAGCATATTTTGCTGATTACAAGTTTACCATTTCAACCATACATTGTTTCGGTCAAATTCATTTTATTTATTTCGATTAAGCTGGTACCACGAAGGCATGGACCGAAACGACGCCGAATCAATGTTGCAGCGAATTCCTTACGACGGCACCTTTATTGTGCGTCGGAGTGAATCAGATACGAATGCCTTCGCCATTTCATTCAGGTGACGACTGCCTTGGTGATGATGAGCACTGCACGCTGAATGGATGTATCCCCGTCCCTTGTCCTTTTGTGCACCTTCCCTTTATGTTGTATTGGATTATGTTGCATTGCTTTGTGGGAAAAAATGAAGTGGAGATGGTCAATGCATAATGCTTAACTTAACATTTTAAGAACTTGGGTTTTGAGGTCATGGGAACAAAACGAAGTATTGCGGCTACAGTCTAACTTATGTTTATACGGATGTGCACTGTACTTAAAGTGGAAACTGAGAAATTAAAAAGGTCACTTTAATTTTATGCATTGATTTTCCAGTTTGCAAAAGCAAACTTATACGGACATTTTTTGTCAGGAAAATTGTGCAGTTGCTGCATGAATGATGTTTTAGTGATTTGTGTTCTTTTGTGATAGTTTTTTCGAGTTGTTCACGAACATGTATGTTAAGCATTTTTCAATGTCTTGCTTTTTAAGTTCATTTTTAGATGGCTTGCTTAGAAAGTCCTCAGTAAAATACGGTACACCAAAATGCAAACTGGAAGACCAACCGACATAGTATTGCATTTGTAAAAATATAGGTAAAAATACCTATGTATTATGCGGCTATGGATCAAATACTTTGTGATATAGGCAACTACCCTGGTGTACAGAATGACTGAAAAGGATGACTACCTCACAATCTCTTGTTCGATGGTGCATTATGTTTTCTTATGTATCTTGCTGCTCGACCTAGCATGCTGAAATGTTCTAGGTAGAAAATGTGAATAAAGCTACATTCTAGCATCACAAATATAACTAATTATAAATTTCATTTTCCGGATATGTTTTGCATCTCCTAACTTTGTGTAGTATATGGAGGCCTGTGTATTATTACAATCTCTCTGGGAAAGACAATTGAACTTGGATTAGGTGGGATGAAATTAAGATATAGCGTATAACAAAATGTTCACATTTTCTGCAATATTTAGATGTCAAAGATTGGAAAGATATTTTGGAAAAAGTACACATGTACACTTCAAGATCATCTATTCAGTTCTTTCGACTAGATCCTGGATCATCCGGATGTGCGGTCACAAATAACCTTGTGACATGAACCCTTTTTATAATCTGTAGCACCATGCATGCATGTCTCCCTTACCCTCACTCAACCTTAACTGTTGTGTTTGCATGACCCTCTCATCAGCTGGTACCACTCGTGCATGAGTCGCGAGGCGGCCGAAGACCTTCTCTGTCGCATCCCGCACAACGGCGCGTTTCTTGTGCGAAGGCGGTCGGAGAGCACGAATTCACA
>LQRL01008843.1:19411-29477 GCA_001703475.1 Hydroides elegans
GACACATAAAACGCGACGAGCGATTCTCCGCTAATTAGGCGAGTGAATAACCAGCGATGACCGTCAAACCAAGCTGCGTGTTTGCGACAGGAAACAAAACGAGTAAGCGATAAATTGGTTTGCAATTGGATTATCTCGCGAAATGTCAAAAAGTGCGTGACTCTACAAGACTATAAGAGTGTTGCGTTACTTATGATCTATAGTTGCAAGCACGATTATGCCAAAGTGTTCTCTAAACGCGTAAGATTGTTTATATTATGTTAATTGGATATGTTGTCCAGTTCAAGGTGCATGGACGTCGATAATACATCGCATAACCAGGCGATGTTGAAAGAACGTTTTAACCATCTTGCCTGTGATGTCAGACCAGCCTGTCTAACTTTATAGTGACTTGACGCGAAAATAATGCCGAGATTGTTATAAGAATCATA
Organism: Hydroides elegans; assembly: GCA_001703475.1. NCBI lineage: Eukaryota > Metazoa > Annelida > Polychaeta > Sabellida > Serpulidae > Hydroides > Hydroides elegans. Next base: position 19,843 of record LQRL01008843.1, read on the forward strand.
AAGCATTCGGATTGAAAATAATAATCTTAAAGAGATATGCGTATTCTTATTATAATACTACAACTATTTAACATTATAATAAAGGGTGATTGTGTTAATGGTTCCCTGGAAATATAGTTTATTGAATGACGTTATTATATAAAAGTAGTTAGGTATCAAAGAGTTAAAACGTTTAGTTAGTTTAACAAACATAACTCGTGCGTCACAAAATAAATTACGGGCTTTATTTTCAGTGCAATCTATTTATCGAGTATCTCAATAGTTAATTCAATATAATTTCGACATATTATTTGAAGAATAATATTACGCACGATATGCAATTTATAAAGTTCAATTTAGTTTTTCATTAATATCCATGTCTGCATTGAAATAATAGACCTGGTCATTTTTAGGCCATGTCCTAACCTATGAATATTTGAGTTATCGGACTCGATTTACCAAAGATAAATAGTAAATTTGCAGAATGAAAATGAATTAAAGTTAAAAATGAAATGAACAAAAATATAAGTCTATATGGAAACAGCTATTCTAAGGCTATATAATTGGGCTATATAACATAAATAATTGGGTTTGCCTATCTAGGAAACGGCTTCGAACTGTCTCCGAAAAACACTTGTGCCACCGTTTTGCACGACGTCCTCGGCAAATGGCGGCGAGAGAAAGCTGATTTGGGTGTTTATTAGATAAATCTCGTACAAAACCCTCATTAGACGCAATTGCCAATTAATCCGCCACTGTGTGCGTCACTTTAGCCCAATCACACAGCAATGACAGCGTTTCAAGCACTGTTCTCCCTTCTACTTAGTGGAACTACTTTGCGCGTAAGGATCCCCCTGTTGAGCGAACCCCAGCCACGTCAATTTCTTAGCGGCGAGTGCTCATTTTCATATCCGCTTCAAGTCTTGTGTCCTCTTAAATTGTTACGCTAATTAAGCTACAGAAGAGATGCTTTGATGATTCCAAATGGAATATAAAGGAGGCATCGTATTAAGGAGTGAGTAAAGCCCCTGAGTATAATGATTTCGAAATTACCCACATCTTTATATTACCCATCGTTTCTATACGATACCTTGTTTTATAAGTGTGTAGGTTGGAAATAAAATATGTGAAGTAAAATCCAGGTACAATAGAAGGAGCACGATCCAGGTATTCAGCTTTGAAATGTGCTAATTATTTAACAAATACAATGTCATTGCAATTGAAACTCTTTAATAATTACGTTTGATTTCCAATGCTAAAGTGGAAGGGGGTATCTGCATTTGTTGTATCCCATCGATACCGCTAAATACGAAGGATGTATATAATAATTTTAAAATAAATACTATATATATTGATAATATATACAATATAATATTATAAAGACATATATAATGATTGTGGGAAGAGAGGTTGGGTATGTGCCGGTCGGATCTCCTTTGAATTCACTACAGATAGAGGCAGCTTGTACTTTTTTCAAACATTAAAATATTGAAAGTCCACAAAAATCTTGCTTGCCAATAAATGATCCATACTGAACTTTAAAACAAAACAATATTGAATCTCACAGTTTTCGAGCGTGAATGCGTTAAGATTAATAAGCACATGGGTGTTGACATGATAGAAGTACAAAATGAATAATAATCTGACGCTGTTAAAACCTGATTACAACACGATATAAAGTGATTACTTCGACAAAGATTGCGCAAATGAGAGAAATGTGAGCGTGTACCGGATTTATTATAGCATTTACTATCAAATTATGACAAGGTTTTATTCTAAATATAATATGATATAAGCGGATAAAAAGTAGTGCGCAACACGTGATCTCTGCATATCGAGGTCAACGTCATTTGATTTCCGGTTTTAAACGTAATTTCCTGTTTTCTATAATTCCTCTTCTTTTGAATTTCTACATGTATATATGCAATATATATTAGTGTTGGTTTCTCGTAAACAACCACAATTTCGCGTCATAGCTGCGCAATAGATCGCAAAACATAACTTATCTGACGTCATATAAAACAAACACGTTTGTGGTTTCCTGCGTTCCTTGGGTCAAAATCTTAATTAACTAACCTCACATATGAGTTTTCGATATTTCGCCATGCGCTCGTCATGAAGGAGTGAGACTTTCAAATATGTTCTGTTCAAAACTAATTCGAACGCTCAGAAATTAAAAAAAAAAAAACAATTATTTCATGAAAGATTTATATAGCTTTAAATATGAACCTTAAATATGTCAGTCTTCCTAGTAATTCCTGTTTACGTCTTTGCTTCAATGCGCCATTTTCTCCACTATATTCCTTTAACTTTGTTGGAAACGGAACAGCGCCAAGAAATTATAGTAACTTTTCTTCGAAGAGTTAATGTAAGAAGTCCTAGTAATTGGTCGTGATTGCTCCTGTAAAGACTGGCTAATACTCGCTAAATGCTCGAGTAGTGCTCAATTTATTAATTTCGTCACAGGGGCTCCCTATTTCCCCACTACATTAGTAAAACGCCCATTTCGTTCAATTTGGCTCTGATAGCTGGTTGTTATTATATTATATCAAGACGTGGCGGAGGCTACAATGTAGCGTTTCGTTGAAAATGGATGTCTGGTGTAGGGGGAAAGTGTCTATCAGAAGTTTAAATGGTAAAAAATGAGGCGATTTTTGATTCCCCGTATTCATAGATATTATATTGCATGCAAATAAAAAAGAATTTGAATAAACAACTTTGGCCATTTATCAAAATCTTAATTTCTCATTGTTTATAGTAAAAATATCATTCCATATAACCATTTCACATAATATCTTATAGGTCTTTAAAGCGGATGTACGTATTTTACAAATATGTTTTCGCTGTTTTTATTATTTCGAAATTCCCTGAAATTCATACATACAATTTAATCATGATACAACATGGCATGTATCATTCATCAACCTCCATCCCCGTTGTATCACGTCGATCGGCTAATCGAGGGCCATTATTCTAAGAGCTCCTTCTTAATACGGCCAGACTCGACTCCCCATCTTTCACTCCATTTTCGCCCATTTTCAACACACCGGAAACTCAAATGCCGCCATTATGCTTCATTAAAGGCTCGGATAGAGCGGAGGCAAATGAAACGAGCTGTGATTAAGAGATATAGGCTGAAGAACAGAAGTCATGAAACGCCAACTAAAAGCCCTAGACCTTTTCTGAGTCAACTTGGTTGCATACTGAAAACGTGTTAAGACAGCAGGGCAAAAAAAATCGATATATATCTTCTTGTCGATGAACAATATCGTTTAAAATATGATTAAAAAATACAATTTCCATGATCGCTACTTGTAAAAAAATGTATTTAACAGCAATTTTGCCTTGGTCAAAGAATCGCTAAAACGATATAAAATTATAGTGGGTTATCATGACTAAAATTGTAACCATATATTCAAAATCATGACATTATGTTTGTCTGAGATTGTTCATATGTGTATATTTTACTAGTTTCGAACATTCTTAGAATAATTTGATTTGCGAAGTTGTTATAAAAGTGTTTTTCATTTATAGATTTATATATTCTTACTCTGTTTGAATATAATTAGAATGTAAAATTACAAGGAATAGCAACTGACTTTATAAAAATCTCAATGGTTGCACTTGTGGGTTTTCTGACATTATGTGTTGTCACTTTAATCATGGAAGCGATGTGATTCTTTGTTATGGATCCATTATTATTACCCACTATGTAAATCTCCATACTTCATCTTTTCATTAGATTTAAATATAAAATCTTAAGAAAATGTGTATGTTTATTATAATCTTACAATGAGTCCAGAGAGATTAAATAAAGTCAACTACACCCAAAACAAAAATAGGCACGAGATTTTGCTATGAATATGTTGGGTAAGAATGGCTATATTTTATAAAATATAAATGTAAATTTACATTTATTTATGTTAATATGTTCAGTGTATAAAATGATTATTTTGGTAAAATCAAAAAGAATATTTGTAAATTCAAAACGAGTGCTTATAATATGAATCTTAACAACAATTTTCGTTGATTCATTTTTTATACTTCTTTATTCTATCATTGTCTATGGTGATTTCAATGCATGTAACTTTCAAAATAAATGTGTTGTATTTTGATTTTCAGTGAATACATTTTCAATATTTCATACAGCCCTTAACAAGTTAATAAATATTGCTAACAATACACCAAATTAAGAAAATATTTACTTACATTGCAATGAAGGAATATCCCATAACGAGTAATAAACAACAAAAAATCGCTAAATTAACATATATCCATGGTTTTCTATTTCACATTTGCGTAATACATTTCCGAGACTATTCACAGAATTTGAAATTGCTCGTATATTCAAGTCTATTCCTTTTTGCTTTTTTACATATATTTTGTTATATAGGTTAACATATTATGTAATTGCTTAACGATTCTCAGATTTTTATTTAAAAAATGCAATTTAATCACTACACAATATATCTTTTGGCAGCTGTCCTCTTTCTATACTCACAAGACACAAAACAATAAATACATAATTGCAGCTTGCCGTTAATTATACCCGTTAATTAGTTCCCGTTTAAAAATAAATAATAAAACATAGACCGCGCATGCGCAATACAAAAAAGGAGGGCCTGGTGACCAAGACTGTCTGATTGCATTACTTACAAGAGCGCCCTTTGTCATATACCAAACGAGGGCTTTGTTTCTCAAGTGCTCAACCTTACGCTTCACAATATACTTACCGCGTTTACTCAACGTTTACTCATTGCGACCTTTTGTTTTTCACACCCTGAGAATTTTTCACATATTATTGTTACGATTTACACACGTTTAAGTGTGGAGTGTGTTTACTATATGCGTTCACCACGCGTACTAAACAGTGCCTTAACAAATAGCGGTGAGTATGAGTCTTTGTTAAAGTGTCTAATCGTACGGACTTAATGAAATAAGGAGAAAGGAGTTAATTTCGAACTCAGACGCGACGATTGCACGTCTGGAGTACTGATCTGATATCAAGACAAAGTGATAATATTTGAGCGATTTGTTTCAAGTCGTACGCGTTTTCCCATTTTTACGATCTAGTGTGAATCCCGCTTAATCCCGTTCAACGCTAAATACTTAATTACTTAAGTGTTCTTTTATGATTTTCAATGATTCTTTTGGCACATACAGCCCGTACTTTGAAATTAAACGATACTGTCGGACAAACAGTCCCGATTTATCTTTCTTGCGAACCGTCAGCAGTTTATGGGAGCTTCGTTGGGACCGCTTCGTGGCTTGTAAACTCATTTGGCCGGTGGCATTCCGCGGTGTTAGCCTCAAGCCGCGCTTGGGCATTTTAGGAAAGTGCTCGTTACTCATCTGTTAGGCCGTGTTCATAGATATTTATATATATATAAAAAACAAAATTGAAATTAATACACAACTTGGCAACGAATGCCTTTATCTGTCAGGAAATCGTCAAGTAAAAACAGACAGAATAAAACTAATTCTGCACCATTGTTCATGTTGGAAGACAGCTGTCTATGCTACGAGATGTTTCATTTTGATAATATTTCAAAGTTTTATTAATTTTCAATATGAAAACCATAAGATAACAGTATATGAAATGTTTTTGTTTATCTTGACTGAGTACATTTTGGGTGAGGGTGCTCGCAATAATTGATATGCATATACATTGTACATTCAATGAAAAACAAAAACAATTTCTAAACATCCCCATGTGTCTTAATATTTTTCATAATGAGCCTAATCAGTCTTCACAAACGAGCCGATTGTGTGAAGATAAAGAGTAAATTACTCAACGAAGAATAAACCAGACGGGGCGATTGCTGAGTTTCCATGCGTATCACTTTTTGAGACGAATGGACAATATTTGTTTCTAAATTTCTAACAAGTTTAACCACCTCATTATCAAGTAAGTGTGAATCCAGTCTGGAAGTGCTCATAGATAGTGAGAAATTATTTACAACTTGTTTATCGTGACTATTTTAAGTCATTAGTCAACATTATTAGATGTCCTATAAAATATACTGTGATTACAATTTAGATAAAGTGGGTGGTTTCAACCTAAATTTTTCGACCAAAATGTAACCGACCATTTTTCTTTATTTAGACAGACATCGCTAAAACAAAATCCAGCAGAAAATGGTACGGTCATAAAGTGTCCAGCCATACAGTTTCGTACTATAAAATGTTGATCAAAAGTTATTCTAGTTGCTTGCCCTGGTTTACATATATTTATACAGATTTTTTTACCAAAGTGCATATTAAAAAAAAAAACTTTAGACTTGAAAACATGTGGTCAAATGTTTTAAAACCAAGATTCCCAAAAATATTTTTTTTGTGATACCTAAAGTTAGATTTAGTTATTTGTATATAGCAGAAATTGTAAAGACCAAGGTTTCTAATTATATCAAACAATTATACGGCTGTCAACTTTATGGTCGGAAACCCTTTGGCATCAAATTCTTTGGCCAGCGTTGGCAATTTCGAAAACGTTCTAGTTGATATTATGGCCATAAACATTAATCTTGCATTGATATGACGAATGAAGCGAATACTATCAATTACAAGCTAAAATAATGATTCACTTTCCCATCTGTCAAAAAGTCCCAAACTGATCCGCTCAGATCCTAAAACGTGAAAGGGGAGTGAAAACGTCTGGGATTATGACCCGGAAGCATAGTACTCCCACATAAAATAACACATATGATATATAACCAATAATCCCAGATGTCGTGGTCATGGACTTCATCCTTAGCGGCGCATTGCGACTGGATACTTCGGCCCCAACAACTTAAAAAAAGGGCCGAAGTTGTGGTGGTCGAAGTGTCCAGAACTCGCAGTTTTTTTAGGGACTATTTATGGTATATTTGAGAAAAAGGATAATCACTTAAGTGGTTTGTATAATGGTCCTAACTGTCAACAAATTACTTTGGGTGGTGTACGTTGAAACAAAGAACCAACAGAAGAGAAAGGACTCAGACTGGATGATTGCAAGTTAAGATTGATCAGCTTCTCAGACACATTCAAAAAAATGCATACACACTTCTTTTATCATAGGTTTTCCGCTTTCTTGAGCGAATGTGAATCTGTTAAAGGAGGGGCACTTATTATGGTTACTGTTTATTTTTTTACTCACACATATATGAAATTTGCAGTTTGGAATGATTATCTAAACATTGTTACAAGATGGTAATCCTGTTTTTCACAACTTAGTCATATTAAAAATGAAAGTATCCCCGGTCACAAAGCTTTATGTCCGAGAGCATTTTGTCATATACATTGTATATTGCATATTTAATTGTGCATTAATACTTTAGGAATGATAAATAACCGAATGAAAATTAAATATGATTTATTGGGGTTAACTTTGTGTATTTAGACTTGAAATCGATCTTGGACAAAACACTGCATAAAATATAACACAATCATATAGCCTAGAATTTAACCTAGTAAAATCAGATACTCTCATTACAAATAGCTTTACAAAATTTTGATAGGGCTTCAGTTGCTAATTTTGAATAATAATATTTTTTGAGGGGAATCGCGGATGGAGAGACTCATGTAATGTATTTATTCAATTTTAGTTTTATTCTTGCAAAAGTATATATATATATTTGACAATTGGGGCTGAGACCGGTTGTATCGGCAGAAGCGTTTGAGTAAAGGATCCGATCTTAGTTTGGAACGATGTAGAGGGGGTTGGTTAGTTAAACAGCTCATATTTCATAGGAATTTCATTATTTATTTTCTTTTATTTTCTGAAATGGTAGGCGAATGGTTTGGCTATAATTTTGAAAACACCAATTATAATTTTAATAAGTCCAATATAATACACTCGACATTGTCCCCTACCACAAGCCATCTTAGCCACTATATAAGATTGGAACGATATTTACTTTATAAAGGCATCCATGTGCACTGTCATATTATAAAGGGGATAAATAGTGAATATAAGTGAAGACACTCTGAGTGACCACATGCCTTTTTCAGGGTCGTGTTTTAATTCATATAGACTCTATTGGTAGACTTTTTTAGTGTACTCATATTTATGTATTCAGGACTTGTTCATTCGAGTATGACGTTGCAAATATTTATAGATTTTGATTCATAAACTCTTTTAACGTGTTTAGTATAGGCCTAAGTTATTTTCATTGATTTTAATCAGAATTTTGATTAATCTGATAAGAATATGTTGGTATTTTTAAATAAAAGTATATTACAAATGGCGCATGACCTTTCATAATGTTATGAAACGTCATCTTTCAACATAATTTGTCCGTTTTGTATTTTTTTACACATTAATAGTCTGTTTAAACAGGAAATTTGCATTTGAATTTACCTCTTAAAAGACGTAATAAAAAAAGATCGATAATGATTAAGACTATGCATCATTTTTGTATGACTTAAGCTTAGAGTGTGACTAGTCAAGAAGTGAATACAAATATTATGATCAAATAAACGTGAAAATTCTATATCTTGTCCCTGTTTGAAAAAGAGAATCATTACGTATAGGATAACGTATGAGGTCCGTTCATTAATAAAATATTGCACAGTTCCGAGGCACAGCCAAAAGGCTCCTATTAAATGTTTTTATTAATGGAGTTGGCCGAGTATTTTAGCCGACTTAGTTTACTGTCTATTATTAAACAAAAAAATGGATCACAAAAACAAAGGGACTGTAAACTCATAAGACACTTTGTCGTATTCATTTTCATAGCCACAACGGTCTATTTCAATAAAAGTGTAATGAACATAATGCACATGGTAAATATCGTTCCAATCTTATATAGTGGTTAAGATGACTTATGGTCGTGTTCAATGTCGATTATAACTTATTTCGCTGTTTATAAATTATTGACAGTAAATATGCAATGATAGCTAAGCCATTCACCTACCATTTCAGAAAAAAATATAGAAGATAAATTATGAAATTCCTATGAAATATGAGCTCCTTAACCAACCCACCCCCTCTACATCGTTCCAAACTAAGATTGGATCCTTTATAGAAAAGAAAGAGGTCACGATTTCAAACATAGCTTAAACCAAAACACATATATGAAATGGAATAACCACTTAATATATGAAACGATAACAAAAAGCATAAAAAGCTAGAAATAGATTATCTACTTATCTTTGATTCCTTACTTTAGATAAATAATTTCCCTTCAGTAAATATTTCATAAATTATGTACTCATTTAATGTCAACAATTTATGGTGCGGAAGTTATGTAACTTCTTGGAACTCTGAATACTATATTTTTGAATTGAGATGAAATCCGTATATTTCTTACAAAAATGCGGTAAAGCTTGGACGTTCTACGAATTCTTTGTGAAAATCTAAGAAATCTGAATTTCTTTAGTTTCTGAAATATCATAGTAAATTGACAAATAAAACATCCTATTTGTGACGAAAACACATCATTTTCCAGAAATTGATAGAGAGGCGTCACTTATAGCCGTCACAGTTAATAAAAACCTGTCATCCAAAGCAACATGGGGCGGGGGAACGGAACGCAATAGGGAAGTGGCGAACGCCCTAAATGAATTAATGACCGATGAGGGAAGGCATGCATTAAATACTCCTCGTGATTTTATTAGTTTGGATTACGCGTATTGAGTTGACACTTTCTTGGCTAATTTCATAATAGAGCAATACT
>LQRL01008843.1:29487-45040 GCA_001703475.1 Hydroides elegans
GTAGAAACGGGGTGCTGAGGATGGCGCCTGCCAGTGTTTTCTTGCTAAATGCAGTTCCCCTAATTAAGTGCTGAGCGCTGAATGAGTAGAGGAGACAATTAAAGATTCCAAGGAATTGTTTGTGGGTTCTTGAGAATATGGATAACTTGTTCCTGGAAGAATTCAGAGAAACAATTTCGTTTACGTGAGAAACTGAACGCGGAAAGGAAATATTTTTTTAATCTTTTCCAAAATACATCAAAAACATTGCTGTTACAATAACCCACCATGATAATAGATACCAACGATTGCTTTTAATACTGGTTGAGTATTAAGGTTGGCAAGTTTTTTAATGTTTTACAAAGTCACGTTGAAATATATTTACTATAATTGTTTTTTTTTCAATGGTTTATGATGATGCTCATTATTAAATGATGTATTTTTCGTCGTTAGAAATAAAAACAAATTCGCATGCATTTTAATTAAGATACAAAACCCATTAGGAGCGAGACTGTTCTTAAACATTAAGGTAATCGTTTATTTTTTACAATATCGTAGAGAATAATCCTGCTCCTGGAAACAAAATATAGACACAAGTCCTAAAGAGGCGCCACACATTAAACGACACTGTAGTGGCTTAACCTAATAACACGAAAATCACTCTTTTCCGGACCCTTCTACTTGGAAATTGGAAGCACGCTCTTGGAACACGACATTTCTGTTCTGCTACCATTAGCAACTAATCAGAAAATGAAGCAATGAATTAGCCGCCGAATTAAGAGGAGAATTAACGTGATTTTCACCACAAGACTACGCAAAGAGCTTTTCGCTGAAAGGCGAAAGGAGGATGCTTTGACCTTTTGCTCAAATGACATTAATTTGGGTTGCGATGTTGAGGAGGGGAGGGTTTGAGGGGAGGCGGTGGTTATTAGGAATTAGTTAGGATATGAGTGAACGTGAGGGTAGGGGGTGGGGTTGGGAGGGTTCGTGAGGGTAAGGGTTAATGCAGTAGCAATAAACAGGATTCGCAATGAGCATGAAATGATGTGTAATAACAATGTGTTAAAATCATGTTATTCAGGTCATTTGCATTCATAATGCAAACTATACATGTTTTAGTCTGTAAACCACATGTTTAAGCCTTGAAACCGGACACCATGATATACCGGAAACCTGTTTTATTTTATTTGTATCCGTTTTATACAGCATAAATCCCCGTATTCTATAAACACCTTGCTGCTTATTAAGACACGGGCACCCGGCTTCATCGGGATGATATATGACATACATGTATTGCAGATATAAGTTTTATCACAAGCGCGTAAATCTCTTAGTGATGTCGCACATAAAATGTGTATAATGGCCGTCGATTTCAGTTTTGATAATATTCTTTCATTCAATGTCAGTTTTTTACTTGTTTGTTAAACTTTGTTGGGTGACAAGGGCTGTACATCCTCAGTAAAATAACTGCACTCGGTGTTTGTCTCGGTGTATTGAGGATGTACATCCGAGATTATAGCGGATATTATTTACAACATTTTGATTCTTTAGAATAAGATTCAATTTGGTGACTCAGTTATGACTACAATTTTCAATAACGATCTGGTTTTTAATCCTTTGTTCCATGTAAACAACATATCTCTGGACACCTGTAGAACGGATTCGCTATATTAACAGATTTCAAGCGCGAATTATGAAGTTTTTGATTTGTAGTTATTTACATTACAATAAATAATGAGAGACATAGAAATGCATTGTTTTTGTGATAAATAAGTGTTACACTTTGTAGACGCAACATGGACTCGACATTTTTGTACTGAAATATTCAAATGCCAGCAGGTCACATAACTATAAAATCTTAAAAATAAAACATAACTTATATGAATTGCATGTAAACAAAATTAAACATCTAAAACAACTTATAGAAAGGGTGAAAAACGGGTTTGGTCAATCAGCTTTAAACTACGATTTCTAGTAATTAATCTCATAAGGATGCGGCTTACAACCCCTGCAGGGCTGTACTTTGATATGTTCATTTTCTAGTTTTAACATATACAGAAACATTATTTGAAATTGATAATTTTAGAAAAATGAAACTGTCTTGTGCTTATAAACAGTCGCGTGCGTTTCTAGCCCGACAAGAAAAATGCTAAACGCTAAACGTTAACTGATTAAACGCTTAACGTTAAACGCTAAACGTTAAACGCTAAATGCTAAACACAAAATGTTGAAGACTAACCGTTAAACGCTTAGGCCGCATTTACACGGGAGCAAACTAGCCTTCAAACCAAGCTTCAAACCAACTAAGGTCGATACGGCGGTCAAAATAATTTATTTTGGTTTGAAGCGTTTTTTAGCTATCCTTCAAACCAGTCTTCAAACCAACCTTCAAACCAACCGCAATGCTTTGCCAGAAACACCATTTTGGTTTAAAGGTTGGTTTGAAGGTTGGTTTGAAGTGGTTTAAAGCTGATGAGAATAGATAATTTTGAGAAATGAAAAATCAACTGCCGCATTTACCTTAGTTGGTTTGAAGCTTGGTTTGAAGGCTAGTTTGCTCCCGTGTAAATACACCCTTAGCAATAGCCATTCAGATGTATGAGTATAAACAGCATCATTATAACCACTAGAAAGTTTTGTGTGAATTTTCGTTGGTTCCCCGGTAGCCAGGGTATTCTACTACAGTACAACTAAAATTTGAAAACACATGTGTTTACATGAGCTTTGATTTCATATAATTCCTCATTCATGCAAAATAAAAAAAACATTCAGAACATATGCTCATCCTTATCACATGATAATCAAGGTTAAACGGTAAACGCTAACACAAAACGTTCAACCCTAAACGTTAAAGGCTATATATTCTTATCTTCAGAATGTAGGATTAGAAGCGCGCCACTGTAGATTCGGATTGATATGGGATGACAGTTTGCATGACGACAATGATACACATACTTGATAAATAATATTTTAAAAAATAACAAACTGATTTTGCGCTTAAAGTTTGTCTCTGCGCATGGGGTGGATGTGCATCCGTCGTTTAAGCGGATATTATTTACACCATTTTGATTGTTTTGAAAGTGATTCGATTTCGTGACTCATCCATTGCTTCAATATTCAATAACGATCTGGTTTTCAATTATTTATTCGATGTAAACAAAACATCCCTGGTCCTCTGTGGAAGGGAAACGCTTTATTAACAAATTCCTGTCAAAAAATAAGAGTTTTAAATGTTGGTAATCAGATTACAATTATTAATGGGAAAGGGGGAAGTGCCTGGCTTCGTGAGTAACGGGTGTTGAGTTCAGTTTACACGTTACGGACTTCACAGCTTAGTCCTGAAATATTCAAATACATGCAGGTCATAAAATAATTTGGACCAGTGGTACCAATGGTGTGTTTCTAAAGTATTTATTTTACATTGTTTGAAATGACATTATTTAATACTTAATCAAAGAAGAATAAATCCTATCTCTATTGCTTTTAAATTTTCATATTTATAATTAATGATGTGCAAACAATCTTAAGCAAATTTACTTGACGTGTTGGCTGAACACTTAATTAAATTCTTGTTTGTGCGGATGGCTACAGTTCACAAGCGATGATCCTATCACCATTCGTGATTTTCACTCTTTTCTTTCTCTATGAAATCGCAAAGAGTAAAAACTGTGACTCGAGATATGAATTGTTTGTTAACTGTGGCAATACCCTAATACTTATTTTGTTTTGAGCACTGCACAATTGAATGAAAATATGTGCGACCAATAATTCATTTACTTTTTTTACATTTAACGCGATTATCCATGGAAAATTTCGCAAGTACACATCAAGCTTATTGGTGATATGACTGCAGTTTATTCTAATTTCGCGGTGATTGCAGAAAATTCAAAAAGTACCCACCCACACGCGATTTTATTTTTCCTAATTTTTACTTTGTAGTTTTATAGCTCCCACAGGTCAGGCGGGGAATACTGTGGAATGTTGATAATATTTTCATTATATCGATAATTTATAAACGTTTTTTTGTGGGGGGGGGGCGCAATCGTAGTGATTGCAGACGACACCCGCAAGTACACGTCCGCAGCCCGATGCGGATTGGAAATCTTCTGGTCAGATGACGAGCGAGGATGTAAACAAAGATCCTGGATGGTAAGAGCATCGGTGCGAAGGGCGAAGGTGTATCCTCAATATCCGATTCGGATATGATTCGGATATCAACAACCAAGTGTTAAGAGCTTCAAGACACAAACATCCCGTTACAACAGTCTGTAAAATGGTGACGAAGTTTCCGAAGCCCTTGGTACACCAGAAGTGACTCTGCTATGACATTTTAACAATATCCTCAATTTGATCATCATTTGATGCGGCCAGTCCATGCCTGGATTATTGAGAAATGGGAAGTGGCATATTTACAGATAACTGTGGCAATTAGTTATTTAAATGACAATTAAAATATGCTACACCTTTGTGATTGACGTTAATTCTATAACGTCTTTATCGATAACTTTATAAACGTTATTTTTAAATTGTTTTAGGGCAATCCAAGTGATTGCAGAATATCCCGAATGTACCATGCCGAATGAGAACCTGCTGGTCAGATGACGAGGATGTAAACAAAGAGTCGGGGTGGTAAAGGTATTGGTGAGAAGGGCGGAGGTATATCCTTAATATTCGGATATTAACAACCCTCCAACCGAAAGTTTAGAAGTCATTGGTACAGGATGGTCACCAGAAGCAGCAAGTGACTCTGTCATGACATTTTAACAATTTCCCTCAATTTCGTCATCAGTTGATGCAGCCAGTCTATACCTGGATTATTGAGAAATTGGAAGTGGCATATTTACAGATAACTGTGGCAATTAGTTATTTAAATGACAATTAAAATATGCTGCACCTTTGTGATTGACGTTAATTCTAGAACGTCTGTGTTTATCTCAATCTCTTTCAGTGCAGACGGGTTACTCTTATTAAGTATACTGTATAATATAGCCATATCAATCAAGCGAAATAAATGGAGAATACGCGAGATTATTGTTCATAATTTGTCATTTCATTTTTTTGTAGTCCCAACCGTTCAAGCAAGGAAAATTGTGGAATTTTGATAATATTGTAAATATATCGATTATCTATGAACGTAATATTCAAATTGTTTTGGGGCAATCGAAGTGATTGCAGTAGATATGTCGGGGTGTTAACCAAGATCCCGGGTGTTAAGGACTCGTTGTTAACGTAAAAGTAAAGGGCGGGGGTGTATTCTTAATATCAGATTCGGATATCAACAACCAGGTGTTAAGAACTTCTAGACACAAGCATCCCGTTACACACGGCCTCCAACAGTCTACGAAATGGTGACGAAAGTAAAGAAAACATGAGTACGTTGAAATGAATAACAATATAATGACTCAACCATAAATCACAACTTTTAACGATATCCTGAATTTGGATTATTGGGAAGAGGGAAGTGGCACATTAACAGATAACTGGTATAATTTTTAAACAGGGATGTTTAAGTGCGTGGCCAGACGGCGAGCGTCGAGGAGCGTCAGCGGTATTGGTCTTACATGTTCTTTGTGGGACTTTTTTGAGTAACGCTCCAAACTAGGTGGCCACACGGCAAGCGTTGTATTCAAGACAATAATTGTTTGACATTTAAATTATTGTGATAAATATACCAGTTACGCGATGAACTAATGATTAGCGACATTGATTCGTCGTTTGTTTCCCTGAAAATACCCCATACTCCTCGTTAGTTTTTGAATTAGGCAGCTAAGACAATTGAAATTCTATAAATTTCTATTAAATTTATGTGTCGAAGAACGCTCGTTGACCCTCCCCGTCTGGGCACCCCAAAACGCTCGACGCTCCCTCTCTGGCCACGCACTAAAAGTGGTGTTGATTATATTTGAATTAGGATATGTTATGTGCGCACACCTTTGTGATTAACGACAGTTCTACAATGGCAGCGTTTGAATCAATTTGTTTAAGTGCATTCAGGTTATAATCGATATTTGAGTATAACGCAAAAACAGATAATGACAATTTAAGGCCTTATACGAAGTCTGCTGAAGTCTAAATTAAAAAAAAAACATAGTAAATCAAGCAACGTATTTTACTATGCTTTAATCAAAGTTATCGCAGTAATCTGCAGAATGACCATTTGGCTGATTGAGCTTATTCCTAAATTTTATTCGAATTTCGCGGCGATCGCAGAAAACTCCGAAAGTGCCCATCCGTACAACTTTGCGGATTGATATGATAACCTTCTGATTAGGTGACGATCTAGGATGTAAACAAAGAGTCGGGGTGGTAAGGGCTCTGAACGAAGGGCATATGTATATCCTCGATATTCGGATATTGTTGACCAAGTGTTAAGAGTTGTTTGTCTCGAGGATCCCTTAAGCCGTTGCCCCCAACAGTCAGCGAAATGGTGACGTAAAATAAAGAAGCCCATGGTACTAGGCGTTCGCAAGAAGTTTATGACTCAAGGTTATAAGCACATTTTAACAATATGCTCCAGGATTCCATTAATTAATCAATTAATGAATCCCTGGATTATTGAGAAGAAGGAAGTGACATATTAGCAGATAACTGGTACAAACAGGGAAGTTTGAAATTGTGATTATTATATCACAATTAAGATATGTTGTATGCGCACACCTTTGTGATTGACGATAATTCCAAGATGCCAGATTTTGCATAAAAACTTTCAATATAATTAGAAATGGTTACCAAAGGATTATATTTTATACAAAAGCAACGAAATGAAACAACGAATGAAAATGAAACAAAACTTGAGAACATACAATTTCATTTACTTTTATAAATGCTGTGAATATACATTTGTATTATATACATCAATAGTTTTTACACTTCGGTACATAAATAAACATATTAATTTGAGTTTGATCAAAAATACGTAATCTTTTATAATTTTGATCTGCAACAATGACAGATAAGTCTTCATCGCTCACTGACTATGGTTTATCATATCACATCATATTAATATTTTTTAATAATCTTTTATTGATACAGTTTTAAGCTTAAGTGATTGACGCAACCAAAGAAATAATCAATTTCTTTTTATTTCATCTTACTAAATCCAATTTACCGAGGCACGTTACTCAAACTTAAATACGACGTTACTCAAACAGGAAAAATGTTATTTAAGTTTCTCTCATTGATACTTCAGAGAATTCTTCAGACAAAAGCTTGCCATGGTAGAAATGTAAAATGTCTACCAAGTCATGTAAGATTAAACACTATTAGCACAAACACAGAAGACAAGATATCTGACATTAACAATTAACATTTCATATCAATATTAAACCCTGCAGTAAAATTGGTTCAACTCTAAAAATTAAGATTTTATGTACCTGCATGATGCACTCATTTCGGAGGCTCATTCATACTCAATGTAATCATAACGAACTTAAATATGTGCACATACTTGCTACCATTTTAGCTGTACCTCGCAGCTCTAATCTTATAATATTCCAAATAGGGTCCTTATATATTTTTTTATATGTATGTTTTTGAATTTTAATGCAAAAAGTAATATGCCGGTTTTTTATGCACGAAAATCAACCTCAATTATAACTTTCAAAACATATGATTTGATATATAATAAGAGATACAAAAGCAAAACACGTCATCATGAAAAAATAGGATACGTACGCTATTTAGGACAAATCGAAATTAAATGTAAAACAATGTTATACATTTATCTAATTGTCTTTGACAAATAGTATCCATAACATAAAATGAGGCAAATCTAATTTTGACCCCCTTTTACATAGCTACTTCTACGCCACATTATAAATACCTGTTCAATTTTATGAATATTCATGTATTGGTAAATATATACAAAAAAAAATAGACAATATGTTCTGCATAGTCCCTAAAGTCACCAAGAGTACACCGAAATCACTCATCTTTAGAACTTATTCCAGTCGTTGGATGGCTCCACTTTGTTCTTGTCCTTCTTCTTGTTCTTGTCTTCTTTGTCTTTCTTGTCATCTTTCTTCTTTTTGTCATTTTCTTCATCATCAGGATTCTTCTTTTTCATCATGTGGGCGAGGAAGGCGGCAATGATGATCAGGGCGATCTGCAAGAAAAGGCAGTACTTTTGTAAGAGTATATATCCATGTAATGTGGGGCATAGTTTGGGTGAAAAAAATGCAAAAAAAGGATTATCAACGGGGAGAGTACAATTGTATTCATGCAAGGTGGTTTTAATACCTAGATTCTAGAAGGGCCAAGTGTACGGTAGCAGGCTACCTATGCAAAATAGGTCTGATACCATGTTCTAGACGAGACAAATGTCAGCAAGATAGGCCATTGTACAATGAGATGATCATTAAAGCAAACGAAATGGTCACCTTTACATAGATATGATAAAATGCCAATATGATGTGAACCAAACGGCAAATATATGAGATAATAAACTGATAAACAGGTATCAATGTACGCTTATGCTGATATTTGAATTAGTTTAAACGCCGTCTAGCTAATACAACCATCTAGAAATAAAGTGCCCATATAGACAAAGGTAAATTAGAATTTTAGAAATCAGACTAGAATGGCATCTAGTGATCACAATTATCTAGAAGCAAAGTCCACATAAAGACAAGTGCTTATTGTCACTGACTAGAATGCCATCTAGAATGGTTAAGGAAAAGTTGATATTTGTAGTTAATTATACTGACTAGTACCCCATCTAGCGAATATAATTATATAGACGTTGAGTGCTCATATAGACCATTGCTATTTGAGACTTTCTAGAACCCCATCTAGTGAATATGATTATCTATAAGTTAAGGACTCATATAGACTTACATGTATGGTGCTATTAGTTTGAGAATAATTTTCAGTCAGATGACTGCATGTGCCAGCTTCGGAAAAGGGAATCAGTTTGACTAGATAAGCAAGCTTTTTAGGGGACACATAACGCCTTTGTGTAATCAAATCCGTAATAATTTGTTGGATAGTAGAATTATATTCGTTTTACAAAATGTCAACCCTGCGATGGACTCACCTGGAACACGAAAACAATGGCGATGGCCACGATAGCCTGCGTTTGAAAGTTTTCCCTGAGATAATCGGCCAAGGCGTCGTAGCAGCCCTACAACAACAACAAATAGAAAAATAGAAAAGACGTTAAAACATTTTACGTTATTTGCATATTATTCAAAGGAATATTATAATCATACTGTTTATCAATACGTAAACATAATTTAACCTTTTGTTGCTTTTTTTGGTCAAAATATTATGAAAGATTACTTTTACTATTCGTTATAATACAATACAAGTAAACTTGTCATATGTATAAAACATATATTCCGAATTTAACGGGAAAAACATGAAGTTTACTTATGTAACCATTGGAAGGACAGTATGATGATTCAAAGTTTCGTGATCGAACCATAGATGCATACCTCGTCCTTGTTCGAAGGCACATCCGGATTCGCCTCCTGGTCTTGGACACAGGTCAAGTTCTTGAATTCCGAATACTTATTGCCAATCTGAAAACATGATTTGAAATGGATGGAACCTTTTATAACATTTTTTTTCTTACTTCTTACTTTGGAATATGATTTTTCATGTTTGATGATTTTGCATGCATACACTCTTGAGTATTCAACACAATGTTAAACTTAGCAAAATGAATAATATAATATAATTATATTTGTCAATATTTTCTAAGTCATATAACATTAAAACACTTTTTTATCAAGGTAGTTTGAATGTGCTATTTAAGAAATAGCTTTTTGGCTACTATACACACATTACAGATGAAAGGAATTATTTCATTAAATATAAGTTCAAGGTCACCCATAGGGTCATACCTCACAGCAGGCAATGGGCCACTGCAGTGTGACGGTTGTGTCAGGGTCCGAGTCGAACACTCGTCGCTTGTTCCACTTCTTGGCTTTCTTGAAATCCTTGTAGCCCTCTACGCCGCAACATTCCAACTGCAATTTAAATCTTATATTCATGGAAGTTGCACATTACACATAGAACTCATCCCTTGTGATTGCTGGTAGGTACATAGCAAGACTGGAAGTGACAAGGACTATAAGCAGTTCATGTTCTCATATGATTTTATATGACTTTTTCATTTTTCAAAGTCGCTTAGCAATAGATTGTAACACGGGAAGAAAGCCATATTTTTTTTGCCAAGAAACAATTTAATATATATTTGATATGTTAACAAAGAAAAGGTATAAATGTTTAATTTGTAGATCTTAGCAACATCGGAGCGGCATTATCATTGTTATGATTTATTTCGCTCTTGTTTTAGAGATGTTCTTTTTTCTACATACAGCATTAAAAAAACAACCATTTTCACTTAAAACGTTTCTCGTGCAACCGACAATAACGTAGATTTGTTCATGTAGATAAACTACCTCGATCATCATGAAGTTGAGCAACAGCGTTTCGTCGTCGAATTCGTCGAATCCTTTGTACTTGTCTTCGATCATGTCCAGCAAGCGCCCTTTCACTTGAGGCGCCAACTGTCAATCAAATTTATACGCATAAAACTAAATTGATAGCACTTTTAATTAATTAAAATAAATGCCATGTAATCATCTCCAAAGACTTAAGAAGTGATAAGTTTGATTATTATATACATATATGCCACTGGTAACTCCGTAGCGTGATGGTAAAATGTTGCGACACAAAAAAAGAGTTTAGTAAATACTCACGGCTCCAGCGAAGAAGGCAATGACGAGGACTATCTGGACGAGCAGCATCACCGACACTAACACCACGTACTGCGAAAATAATACGATATTGTTTATATCACTGCTTAAACAAATGAACATATATATCACCACGTACTGTGAATTTATAAAACAATTAAATTGTTCAAAGCGCTCGGTGTGGCTCCCGTTAAGCGTTAATGGTTGAAGAATTCAAGTGTAAATCTTTTATGTGTTTAACGTTTAAGGGTCTTTGTTTCAAAGTGTTTATCGATTATATCTTATGTATTTCGTGTTCAACTTAATCGTTTATAGCTTATGCGTTTGCCATAAGAAGTTCAAAATGCGCGCGACTAAACATTTTAATTTGGCACTCAGCGAGCTGCTGCCGATAGCTTTACAATATAGAAGCAAAATTTAGATTATTAATCACAAAATCGCACTTTTGCCCTAATTTTATTAAATAATTTTGTGATAAGATATTATTTTGATATTTGTTTCAATTATAGGTATACCATTACTCTCCCCATACATAGATGAAAGTATGAAATATTGTGAAGTATATTTTATTTCAAGCTATTTTTTTACTCATGGGGTACTCATTTTTACTACCTTGGTTTATTAATCATTTCAAAAATAGGATATTTATATTTATGAATTCATATTATATTTCAAAACAAAAAATCTTTGTAAATAGTTTTTACTATGTTACCGATTGATATATGATAATTGTTATCATTTGATAAGCTGGATGTATCTTTTTATATTTAAAAATCATTGGTGTGATTGATTAGGCTGCATTTACACGGGAGCAAACTAGCCTTCAAACCAAGCTTCAAACCAACTAAGGTCGATGTGGCGGTCAAAATAATTTATTTTGGTTTGAAGCGGTTTTTTAGCTATCCTTCAAACCAACCTTTAAACCAACCTTTAAACCAACCTTTAAACCAGCCTTTAAACCAATGCGCAATGCTTTGCCTGACACACAGTTTTGGTTTGAAGGTTGGTTTGAAGTGGTTTAAAGCTTATGAATAAAGATTATTTTGATAGATGAAAAATTAACTGCCGCATTTACCTTAGTTGGTTTGAAGCTTGGTTTGAAGGCTAGTTTGCTCCCGTGTAAATACACCCTTAGCAATAACCTATATAAATAATTCTACAGTTTGAATTATATTGGGTTTTTATCAACATCTAGCCTTATTTTAATGCGAACGTTATTGAAATGATTAATTCTATAGAACTGAGTACTTAAATTGGCACTCTAAGTACGCAATAGAAACTATAGCCTGTTACCTAGCAACGCCATTGTGATTGACGTGTGTCACTGTGGCATTTTAAGTTAAATGCAGTACACAACAATGATTTAAATAGCAAAAAAAATGGTAGGATGTCAACTGGTATCGGTTTATACGTAAATCTATAAATTATTTTCAACACTTCCAATATTGTTGGGTATATATATATATTTGATTGTATTTTGTCAATTTCAAATGTCAATTAATTATGTAAAACAGTAACACAACTATATTTCGCGGACACATAAATTATATATAAGTTATGCTGCGTGACTTTTTGTTATTTATGTTACATGTTATAATATAAAATGTAAATTTTATCGTGTAATTTAATGTCATGACAAAAATGATTAATACTCCGAGGGAGCGAA
Organism: Hydroides elegans; assembly: GCA_001703475.1. NCBI lineage: Eukaryota > Metazoa > Annelida > Polychaeta > Sabellida > Serpulidae > Hydroides > Hydroides elegans. Next base: position 41,836 of record LQRL01008843.1, read on the forward strand.
TAAGGGCACATTGTGTATTTTAAAATGGTCATATTTTAACACTCCCATATAAACTTCAAAAGTAATGAATGTGGTAAGGATGCGAGATAATGTACCTATTACTGTGCAAACTTACAAATTTCAAATAATATTGTATCAATATCATTTTTAAGACGAAACCCGGAAAAGAGGGGTTTAGTGATTAATAATCTAAGGAGCACGTCTATTGGTCATGTCAATGGCAATACTGCTTACCAGAATGATAGCACCCCGCTCCGTGCCACAGACACCCATGAATCCTTCTATGGACAGGAGAACGAGGATGGCACCAACCACGATGAAAGCGATCGTGAAATCCATCGACAGCACTGCAACATATAAAGTACTTTTAATAAGTTATAAACAAATGCATATTAAGGTCGAATGAAATATGTAGAGTTTATACTTTTTCATTTTGCGTTCGCATCGCGCTTTTATGTTCCTAAAGAACTGTTATATGCGAAAAATTCAGCCTTAGTGATTCATTTATTCTGTTCATGTGTGAAAAAAAAAAACAATGTTAAAAAATGATACAAACTAATTTAATTAAGGCTCTGGTTAGATTGAATCGCGCAAAGCGATTTCGCGACTATTCATAAACTAACTGGCAATATAGAACTTTAAACTTATCATTTAGAATAATAATTATGTCGTTCCCTGTGATTTTATTAGTTTATTTTTACATAGCAACAATGTTACATAACCAATTGAGATTAACTCTATAATCGCTTCCTATAAAAAAACGCATGTTTGACATAGCGCGTTGGTACTATTATTTTCAAAGTGGCGTCTAAACATGCAACCAAGTGAGGTTGATTTTTTATTTACATTTCAATTAAAAGAATATGAATAAAACTCAACGGATTTTTCTATAGGTTGAAATCATGACGAACATATTTAAACACTTGTTATGCTATGGTTATATTTAATCAGCGATTCATATTGCCAATCGCGATTTCACTTATTAATTAAGGGCCATTCGCTATTATTTCAGAGATCGACAAGATTGTTTCTTTGAATTCCAATAAAGAAAACGTGTAGCTCACAAATGGAGAATTGCTTATTTTATGTCATCAATAGTAATTTTGTTAAAAAACAATAACGAATCGTGATTAAATCTAGAGCAAAAAACACACATATACAATACATTTTTTTATAACACGAATATGGATATTTCTGGACCGATTATCCCCTATTCAAACATGCAATGAGCAAATATCAGGTCAACTGCGGATTACGAAAAATGTAGAATCAGCACAATTGTATTATATACCATTTAGCACAAAAACCTTAAACGGGGACTATGAGGTCATGCAGTAAAACAATGTATGTGTATGTCTAAGATGAAAAACTAAGATGAAAAACTGACGTAAAGAAACCCGTTGAGTTATGTTTGAAAGTGGGTAATTTCTGTGCGAGATGTTTTATTTTTCATAGAAACAACATCGTCGATGGTAAAAATGGCTTAAAGGTCCTTATATTCCGATTCCCTATTCGTCAACGCAATCACTTTGAATTCCTATTTAAGAACATGAAGCACGTTAAGTTTTGCAAAAGAGCTTCAAACGAAGACTTGCTTAGCACTTATATTACATTATTTTTATTCTTTACTGGTGCTCATTCAATATTTTCTGGATCTGCACCTGATCTTTCAAATATAGAAAATCATTTTTACGTTTCATCTGATTGCAAATCACATGTTCCCTACCTGAGGCATTGAGCGTGAGTTTCTTGTCATATTCCTCTGTGTCGTTCAGTCCTGCAGCAGCCGGCAAATCCGGAAGATTGTCCAGCACATCCGATGACTAGATGGACAAAAATGAAATCTCAGGCATTCAATCGATATACTAAAGCTACATGATACAAAAATACTTCTTATGGTTTTCCATTAAAACTATAATGGTCAAGAAAAAAAAATGTAATCTAATGAAAATCTAGTGCTCAATATGTCTGTACGAATACAATTCATGTTTAAATGTTAAACACTATACAATCACAAGATACATAACTCAATGAATTAAAGCTTTGTATATTTGTAACAATTAAAATGTCAATTTTAAATGTTAAATATGAGTGTTTGTTGCAAATACCAAACTAATATTTTACAATGCTCAATTTTGATAGGTTATAGAATAAATAAATTTTCTACCTGTGAAAATCGGTCTGAGCCGAGCATCGCGAAAACACCGACTGCTACGAGGAGACCTCCGAACAACTGAAAGTGAAATGTTGATGAGTAAATTATAATAATTAAATTCCTTTTTTATTATTGTCATATTGTTGATATGCGCTTATCAACACTTTTTACATAGAATCTGTTCAGTTTCTAGTTATAAGGATAAATCGAAAGTACTAAAAAATAATGATAACGTGATTGAAATATACAAATATCATATATAAAATATCAAATATAAAAAAGTGCATATATATATAAAATGATTAAGTTTCCGTTCGAGAACTAAATAAGAAAAAAACATTCACTGAAATTAATCAAAGTATTTGAGAAACAATAATTTTTGAATGTCTCGATAAATCAGCCCCCTATTCTCACCAGAAAGACGACATTGATGATCATGAATAGGATCTTGACGCATCCTAGTCCGCAGCATTTGCGCTCTCCAGAGCTAGAGTCGTCCGCCATCTTCTATTTCCAACCTTTTTTAATAAATCTCACAAAAGCAGTGATATTTATTTCTCACTTTTTGTCTATATTGTTTTGTTATTTTTAGTGTTTCTTTGTCTATCTGGTTTTTTTAGATGGTATGATTTAAAATCCTTTTTATTTTGAAGTGTATCCAGTTTTGAAATGCTTAAACATGAACAATTGGTTTATGGTTTATAACATCCTTCTGAATTAAAAAGAAATTCTCTCTAACAAATAAATTTGTTTCCATATGTTATCAACTCATTGGTTTCTTCGAAATAGTGCTCAGTTAGATTTTACAAGGGCTTTAACATAATGGACCGTTCACCAATTATTTTAAACACTTAGATCATCCATAAGGATAAGCAAATCCCGTTGTAAATCACCCAGAAAAAATCATTTAATGCTGAGGGGAGATTTCAATGTGGATAAGAAGCAAAAGCAATGCCTTCAACGGTGTTATTACCTTAAGGGCCTAGCCATATGTGAATATATTTTAATGTATTCCCATTGGGAACCTCAATAACCTCTCGTTCGTGCTTT
>LQRL01008843.1:46943-57809 GCA_001703475.1 Hydroides elegans
AAACCCTAGAACAAAGGCTTCATACCAAAATGCCGCGGACAAACTACTGCACCTCAAATGTTAACAGACGGACAGACGGACAGACGGACGGACGGAATGGGGGATAGCAATAGCCCTCAGCCAAATTGGTTGGCTGGGGGCTAAAAACATCAACAGATCAGATAGTTTTGATTCATGGCAAACAAATAAATGGCATATCAAATAATCGTTAGACATTAAATTTTGAATTCTAGCCATCACTAGAATTCCTGTTTATTTTCAATGGCTTTTTTTGTATTTAGTTATTGTAAAAACTGTTATGACTAATTCACGTAAAACACACTTGTCTTGTATATCATATATGTTTTAATTCTTTGACTCTAATTGCGGATAAATAAAATAATGAAAAGCTACTTATTAAATGTTTAATCTGAGCAAATGATTCAAATTCAGTTAGATAATGTTCCCATGAACTTATTCCCCTGTTTCCATTATACAAGCTAATTGCTTTTATCCAGTTTTTGTATGTTACCATGAATAGACGACAGATTAATCGGTCATGGATTTGTTCTACATGTAATGAAATAGTATGCTAACAAAGATTAGGGTCATATAAGTATGATTTTTATTTCGAGTTGCAAATTTAGTTCAATGAATAAATCCTATCCTATTTTTGGTTTGACCTGTTGCCCGCCTAAATATGAAAACCATACACATGTTTTATGTAACTGTACATTAAAAGCCATTTTTTATTCTTGATTATACATGTACTAGTTTCTATGTCGATAATGAATTTGAAATTAAGATGAAATTGGATTTGTAATTCCATTATCAGATATGACATAGCGTTGACATAAAACAATAGAAAAACACATGTTCAGATACATGTGTTTTTTTTCGTAAAAAACGTGAACCATGAAAGAGAGCCTAGATTCGACATAGACTTCTACCTTCAAAATACGATTTCATTGAACACCACAAGCAAAAATAGCAATGAAATGACATAAAGACACCTAGTTTTACCATTGTTTATAAAATGAGCAAACATGCAGTTGAGAAGTACAATACAGATCATATAATTTAAAAAGTATACGTACTTATACAAAATACATAATTTGGTATAGTAAACTGGAAATTACATAAAAAAGTCTTTCAAATTGTTGTGTAATTACCAGTTAACTATACCAAAATATTCATATTCATCACTGCTGGTAGTATCCTGATTGGATCCCCAACGGGATTGATCCCAACTTATAAACTGATAATCACAATTCGTACCAAGTAAATTCCACTCTTTTTTCCTTATATTAAAATACATAATTGAGCAAAGATGTAATAAATAACAATATACAATTAAAACTACGCTTTAATATACATATTACATATACATATTATAATGTACATCTTTGCAAATAACATTTTCACATGAAAATCACCCACATGAAATACATACATGTATGTAATCAAACTTACATAATAAATACACAATGTAGCGTACATATCATTTTTCCACATAATACACTTCGCAATACAGTTTCTTGAAATATGATATAAGAAATACTTTTTCATCTAAATTTCACATATATACATGTTAAATGTAAACACTCTCATCTTAACGTGATCATTGCCCTTACACAATTAATATTGCATATAATTCCTACATCCAATTAATAGCCTTGAACCATGATAAAAAATGGTTCCTTTAAAATCCAGGGTTGGCTACATCCAGGGGTCATTTGGATTGGCGACCTTGACATTGATCTTTTGTCTCGGCGTCTCCGTTTCTTCTTTCGCTTTGCGCATTTGTCGGATCAGCAGAATGGAGACCACGATTAGCAAGATCTGAAACGACATGAGAAGAAACTACATTTGATTTATTGCGTTAATTGGCTACATTTTTTTGGCCAAAATTATATTCATTTTCTTTACTTACATCGATTTGCATATACTTGTATATGGTTTTATTTTTGCTGAATCATTTGTTATGCATGTTTATACAGGCGAAATATAAATTTAAAAAAAAATAAAGTAACTATTTTTTGACTAGTACACTAGTTAAATATAAGTGTGAAGTCTATATTCATTTTCATTATTTATACAATCAGGTGAAATTCAACCAAAAAGATAACCCAATCCAAAGGCATTCGGAACACAATGTTGTGAATGTGACACTCACAACGCCATATAAAACACTGCAATTCGACCTTGTTTTCGATCGCCCTTTTGATGCGCATGCTATTTTGCGTCGCGACATCGAATGAACACTTCGACATGCCTTGTCAAGGTGCGGTCACATTTAAGCCAAACAAAAACACCGCTTTTTGGGTCAAAATTACTTAACTGCGTTTTATTCTTAACGCCACTCTTGCTATAACATATGGGACACTTTCAATGAAAAAGACTGGTCGCATGAGAGGGCTGCATTTGATGTTAAATGCAACCCTTATATGATGTGACATTAAAAATGACCTTGACTTAAGAAGCGACTGGCTGGACGACCTTGAAGTTGACCTTTTGGGGCGAAGGCGGTTCACCTTCCTCTTTGGCCTTACGCATGGTGCGAATGAGCAAAATCGATACCAAGATCAGCGCGACCTGGTGGGGGAAGAGGTGTAAACTTTGTACAACGAGGTCAAGTGCCAATGAGAACTCTAGATTAACCACTCATTTAATTTATTACAGTAACAAACGGTTGAGCACAAATATATGATTTTTTTTAAAGTACAGTAAATACAGCGTTCATCAAGGTCAAACAACATTTAAAGCTAAACTATTTACATATGTTAACATCAATGTGATCGTTCGCAGATGTGTTGAAATCGAAAGACGATATATAAATGGCGTGAGGACGAGTTCATTCGATAATTTATGATTTTATTTTTTTCAGGCGACCGCTTCACCGCAGCAGTAGTTCAACATTTTGCGAATGTCGACAATAGGTTCAAAGATAGTGGTACACTCTTTGGACGACCAGTTGAAACAAAGACCGATATAAACCATTGACCCCCAAAATACATCGTTCCGTTTACGCGCGCGATATATTATGACGTGGAATGGTCGACCAATACCAAGTGAAATGGCTCTATTGACTTACTTGAAAGACGATGACAATGACACAAGCGACGATGGCGCTGGTTTTGAACCCAGCCAAATAGTCGATGATCTCGTCCCAACAGCCCTATAGATAGCAAATAATAAAACGTCCTTGGTAAATGGACTCGAAAGAATGACATGAATCTATGTAAGGGCATCAGCTCACACGGGAATCGACAAGGTGCGGCAAGCGGCTATATACCTTAATATGTTATGGAACTAGCGAAAGGAGTAAATAAAGGACATATAAGTCTATTGCCGCTTGCCGCACATTGTAGCTTCCCGTGTGGACAGGCCCTAAATTGGAATATGCCGAAAGTATATTTGTGAAGAGAGTTGACATGAAGAATGGATGTAAAGAATGCACTTTTCTGAAATCGCAGCGAAATTCAACGGAAATATAGTTAAATCAATATCACTGGGTTTTCTATATTTACTTTGAATTTCGCTACAAATTCAGAAAATTTCGCCACTGCGTGACCGCATCTTAAGATTGAAAAGCTTTGGTCATTCATAGTATTCATACGCACCTTTTGTATCACATCGATTTTTTTCACTCATATCTCTAGAGCTACATCTACATTTTTTTTGAAAAAAGAAATATGATAACTTTTACTCGAGAAAAAACCGTAATCATTTAATACATATTCATTGTTATTTCGTTCAATCTTATTTGCCGATTTATGTATTAAATGTATAGTCATTCAACTCACCGTTTTAAAATTAGAGCTGTCTTCATCCCAACCGTCCGCGCACGAGGTATTTTTAATCTCCTTGTAATCCTTATCAAACTAAAAAAAGAAAAAGAAGCAGGCTTTTACGTATATGTTTTATTAAAGATGGGTATTGAAAACAAAATCCCATGCCAAAAAAATACAACTTTGTTATTCATACTTTGGATAATATTATAATCTGAAATATGTAGAATGTTCAAACTGTCCGAACTGAGCACAAGAAATCGTTTTACATTTAAGAATTCATTTCACGTTTAATCCAGTTGTGATATGTGAACACTAACAAATACCTAGCACTCGGGCCATCTACATGTATATGGTTAACTTCTACGAACCGCTTTCCCAAATTTCAAATTCACAAATAACCAATTCTCTTCCGTTTCGGTTACCTTGCAGCATACGATGGGCCAGATCATTTCTAATAGGTAAGGTTTTATTTTTCGAATAGCATATGAGGGCAGAACAAGTGGAGGGGGCGTTCCCTGTAGGTCCGCCACTGTTGAGCTTAAGATGGACACCTTCTTTTCCCTTACCTTGCAGCAAGCGATGGGCCAGATCATCTCGACCGCCGTGGTGTTGTCCGACCAGAAGACGCGCTCGTTCTTCCACTTCTTGGCCTTCTTGAAATCCTTGTAGCCGTCCACTCCGCAACATTCGAACTAGCAATGAGAAAAGAAATAAAAGATATATAAAAATGAAAAGGTTTTGTTTTGACGATTTTGTTATCGATCATTTTTGTATGTATGGACCTTTATTAATTCCTTGTAGGCGTCCACGCCGCAACATTCGAACTGGGTATAGAGAAGTAAAGGTGGTTTAATTATAAAAATCATATTGTGATCTGCATATTTCTAATAATATATTCATTATTCCATGTAGTTGTGTGACATGAATTCTTATCATCCTACACAAAAAAATGCTTAATTTGCATTTTGGTTGGTCTGACCAGGCGTTTGGCGTCTTAAATAGATTTATTAAACTCTTTAAATTACATTTCAATGTCTTAACTAAAACTCTCGATGGTGAGCTTTACGTCACATCGACGTTCAAAGTTTTATCTTTATTGATTCATTTAAACGATAAAGTTTGAAATATCGTTCTATGAAGACATAAATTGATAATATATTAGGTTTTTGTTATGGTTCGTTGTATTTACGTTTAGCATAAGGAAGTTCCATGTGACGGAATCGGACGAGTAATCATCGAGTCCCTTGTACTTGTCTTTAATCAATGCGTAGAGTCGGTCCTGTGTCGGCTTCACCAACTAAGAAAAACAAACGCTAATTAGACATATTAATGTAAAAAAAAAATCCAGGATGATATCAACATTTCACGTTTTTTTTCAAACCTAATTATAATTGGTTCTACTTAAATTCTCCATTATTTAACCAATTAGTATTTATATATAAGATGAGAATGTTGTTTATTGATTTGAATTGAATCGATACTTAATCTAATTTTCACAACAATCTTATAACCCAAAACATGTACTCACCGCCCCAGCGAAAAATGCGATAATGCAGGCGATTTGCACCAGAAGCATCACACCAACAAAGACTGCGTACTGGCAAAAAACGTAAATAAAAAGAAACTTGCTTATTTTAAGATAAGGAAAAGTTAGCGAATAATCATAAAAACGATTGATATGTTAACATTTCTAGGGTAATTCTTATAAGGTCACGTGATTTATTGGTCTGCATGATTTGCATCTCTGAAATAATTACTTTAGCTCGGCCTGTGTAGCATGTGATCATTTTATATTTGCAAGCACGCGAAAACAAGGTGAATAATTTTTTAACAATGCTGGACTGAAGCAACAGCATTAATTTTAGGTTATCGCTGATATTCCATATTCGCGCATTATTTAACTTATAGCACATTCATTTGTTTCCTTATTTGATATTCCATATTCGCGCATTATTTATCTTATGGCACATTCATTTGTCTCCTTACCAGAACAAGAGCTCCATCCTCTTCACAAAAGATGCCACAGAATCCTTCGACTGACAGAGCGAATAAAATGAAGCCGACCACGAGGAAGGCGATCGCGAAATCCTGAGACAAAACTGAAAAGAAAATTCTAAATGAAAACATTTATTTGAACCAATAATACCCATGTAGGTTGACTTCGATAGCTAGGGCGGAGTTTTGTTTTAATAAAAAAAGCTAAATCATGTAACGTTTAGTTATGGACAGGATATATGCTGCTAGTCAAGTTTTGCTGCTAAATTAGAACGGTGATTGAAAAACCTTTTTACGAAATAGAAGTTCCTGTGCAAAAACAATACCAAATTTATAGATCATTATTAAGTATCGGTTTAGCAGGAAGTGGGTATAGTGGTTGACGACACATAATATCAATAAATTGTACAACCACAAACCTGTAGCATCCAGTTTGAGATCTTCCTTCGGTTCTTTGTAGTCCACGAGTCCAGCAGACTCGGCCATATCAGGAATATTCTCCAGAATTTTGCCAGACTGTAAAACAAGTTATGCAGCATATCTTAAAACTGAGATTTATCTTATCACATTTTAGGAATAGATATATCTATAGTATCTTTTTATTATGAATTATATATAAAAATTGGAAAATAATGTGACATTACGACAACTATGATGAAAATACAAGAAAAGGTCTGTTTGTTTTATGGTTTGTATTGTATCTCAAGAGAAACCACTCAGTGATCAAAGAAAGGCGAGGTATGTTTTACAATATTTGATATTGAAATTATAGTTTTTTTGCAAAATCGGTTCTAAACTTCCTGTCAGCTAAAACTATTTCTTGTTTATAAATGAAAAACATACTCACATCGGTAGCATATCTGTCTGATCCTATGAGTGCGAATATACCAAGAGCCGCCAGGAGACCGCCGAAAAGCTGCAATGAGTAATAACATTCTCCATTTTTAGAAATCCGTATTATGTCAAAATCTTAAGTTCATTATGGTGCAATCAGGTTCATGCAAATAACTACTTTATACAATGATTACATCGAATCCTGTTTATTAATCGGATGATGCAGCAAAACTTAATTAAATTTGAGTCATTCGCCATACAAGCTATTTATATCATAAAGTTCAGTATTGCATTTTTACAACTACAAAAAATCTAAATATCTGAAATACATATGCTTAAATCATTTTGCGTTATATATTTTAAGGCAACTCTTGATACTATAATGTTACTTACAAGAAAAACGATATTGATGACAATCATGATAATCTTTACCAGCCCAGTGCTCAGCCCGGCGCCTTTTCCTTCACCCTTCGCCATGGTTCAAGGTCGTTCCTTAAACAAATGATATGTTTAAAAAGCAATATTCATCCGGTCATAAAACAACATTCATCCAATAATCTTTTGTTATTTGTATTTTTTTTTCTTAAATAAAATCGAGATTTCAGTTTTATTGCGATTTCGCATTACCCAATCATATTCATCTTTATATATTCATCTATGAAGTATAATTTTTCGATACGATGATAAAAATTATAAGTTTTACTTTAAGCTGCAATATCCGTGAAAACAAATTTTTGATATATAAATATGTTATTACAATATTACCAAATGCATTCAGTGTAATAAAGTCATGAAAGTGAAATAACTGTCCCCGGTCAGAGTAATAAAGCTAAAGAAAGAAGATCATGATGGATTGATTATCGAACAATAAGAAAACTGACCCATGATATAAACTGGATTATGAGTCTGATCATTGTCTTATCTTCTTGAAACCTATGGAATAGTTCCAAATACGACAATACATTACGGTGATTAGCGTTACTGGGACACAGACATATAGGTATATAGTTAAGGATCTACGTAACACTCATTTGGGCGAGAAGAAAGTAGAATGAAATGATTCCATTGTGAATCCGGAAACTCGCCGGTTTGAGCCTTTGAGGTCACAATTTCATAATGGCATGGCACATGTACATGCGTTCGCCGCATAATTCAAACACAATATGAATGTCTCACTATGAACCCAGCGACTCCTGTACCAGAGAGTTTATATCTATTGATAAAGACTGCCTGCACCCATCGCATCATTATGATTATAATTTATCTTTAAAAACCAAAGATCTGTAATGGGATGTCGAAACAACTAATTCATTTCCCTCTATACGTGTATATATAACTGTTGGTAAAACAACTGTAAATACCCCTAGAGGATCTATTGGTTTGTCATATTTGAATAATTCCCTGGTAATACGCATATAAACTAGATGCTGTAAGAGAGCAGCAGTATCCCCTGTGCACGTTATTGTGCGATAAAGCACAATCAAGCACAATATTTCTGGAGGGCTATAGTTTTAAATATGAGCGAGAAAATGCAATGAGCAATGAGAAAAATCTGAAACATTAATATTCATCTATGCAACTCCCATTTCTATCTTTATAATAAACAGTTTGGATATGTGTACTTGAACTTGGATTCTAAATAAAGATCTTATTGTACAATCATTTAATAAAGGTACGGTCCCCATTATACATAAATTACAATTTTACGATCATTTTAGGCTAGATAATTTCGCCACAACACAAGGAAAGCAGGTTTGCTACATGAAAACCACGAAATCTTTATAAAATGCGTTACATATATTTATAGATCTGGGTCATTAACATAAGCGATTATCCACACAGGACAGGTTAGTGGAGCATAAATCGATCATTTTGCTCATGAGGTCATGATCAAGGATTTGGATGGGTGGTGCTGGCCGGATAATCAGTTATTTTGGCAGCTTCGCCAGTTAAACTGATTATCTAGAAGCTTAAGACTGTTTAGTGGCATTTAATGCTTTGTCGTGCTAATGTTGGTAACGGTCCACATAGACTTCTGCTTAAATCAGAATAGACGTCTAATATTGTTAAACATCAATCAAATCGGTTGTATAAATGGGATTAATCGATTAACATACACCTTTAGCGATTTGTACGAAGGCGTCAAACGTCGTTTCAAACCCGAGACTGCGCTTGCAATATTGTGTCTATAACAAAAAGAGAGCACTTGCGTTTGAATAATGTCAAGTTCCCTCATAAAATCCCTCATTGTTATCTTAATACAATTGAACCAACATTTGCTTCGCTTTCTCTTAAAGAACGTTCTTCTTATAATTCAACAATAATTTCCTTTGCTTCTTTTATTTGATGTCTTCATTTGCATATCATAGTAACACTACTAAGAAGAAACCAAGAAAGAATTTGTGGTTTAATTATCTTAAATTCCCTCATGATATCTCCCAAGTCTTATCCTTCTCCTTTATACAATTGAACAAACATTTGCTTCGAATTCTATTGAAGAACTTGTGTCATTTAATTGAATAATAATTTGCTTTAACTTCTATAATGTAATGCGTTTTCATTCAACCTTTCATTGATGGATTGTTACACTACCAAGAAGAAACCAAGAAATAATTCGTGTTTAACTATTGAACAAACATTTGCTTCGAATTATATTGAAGAACTTGTGTCATTTAATTGAATAATCATTTGCTTTAACTTCTAAAATGTTATGTGTTTTCATTCAACCATTTATTGATGGATTGTTACACTACCAAGAAGAAACCAAGAAATAACTCGTGTTTAACTATTGAACAAACATTTGCTTCGAATTCTATTGAAGAACTTGTGTCATTTAATTGAATAATCAGGCGCGGATTTAGAGGGGGGCGCACCCGGCGCACGCCCCCCTGTTCGCTCTTATATGTAAGACCAAAAAATAAATTCACGCCCCCCCCCCACACCCGGTTAATTCTGATAATTAATACTGTTTGCGCCCCCCGGTTCAACATTTTCTGGATCCGCGCCTGATAATCATTTGCATTAACTTCTATAAGGTGATGCGTTTTCATTTAACCTTTCATTGATGAATTGTTCCACTACCAAGAAGTAACCAAGAAAGAACTCTTGTTTATCTATTGCACAAACATTTGCTTCGGACTCTATTGTAGAATTTGGCGTCATTTAATTCAATAATTATTTGCTTTAATTTCTATTAGGTTATGCATTTTTATTCTACCTTCATTGATGAATTGCTACACTACTAAGAAGAAAATAAGAAAGAACTCGTGTTTAAATTATTTTAAATTCCTTACGATATCTCCCAAGTCTTTTCTTTTTCTTATTACAATTGAACAAACATTTGCTTTGGATTCGTTTTAATTCAATAATTATTTGCTTTAACTTTTATTAGGTTATGCGTTTTCATTCTACCTTTCATTGATAGATTGTTACACTACCAAGAAGATACCAAGAAATAACTCGTGTTAAACAATTGAACAAATATTTGCTTCGGATTCTATTTAATTTAATAATCATTTGCTTTAACTTTTATTAGATTATGCGTTTTCTATCTACTTTTCGTTGATGGATTGTTACACAACAAGAAGAAACAAAGAAAGAACTCGTGTTTAAATGATATCGAAGTTCCCTTTTGGAATTCTCCTAACATTTGCTTCTATTACAGCTCATATAATTATATAAGTGCTTGCTTCCTATTAAGTTAAGCCTTTCAGTTTTACCGATTTAGAAGCAATACGAACATGTTTAGGTTTATCCCATATCCTCATGAAAACAAAGGCGATTTTCGTAATTTAATTTTACTAATATAAAATTAAATATAAAGTAATATAAATATAATATAAAGTTCCCTCTAGGAATTTTCCCAACATTTGCTTTTATTATTGAACTTTTATTCATATATTTATATAAGCATTTGCTTGCTTGCTATAAGTTGAGCCTTGCAATTTTACCGATTAAGAAACAATACGAACATGTTTAGGTTTATCTCATATCATCATGAAATCCAAAGCAATTTTCGTAATTTAATTTAAGCAATATTTGCTTTCCTTTCTGTTATTTGATGTATTTATCTACATATCATTGATGAATTTCCCAGGCATTTGTCTTAAATACAATTGAACCAACATTCATAGAACTTTTCAATGAATTCTATTATTTGATGTTTTTATTTGCATATCATAGCCGAATAATTTCACTACCAAGAAAAAGCCAAGAGAGCACTTGTGTTTAAAGTATGCCAAGTACCTCATGAAATCTCCCAGGT